>OZ024909.1:713835-814357 GCA_964017125.1 Flabesymbios commensalis | reverse complement strand
CTAATAGTAGGACCTATAAATGTCGTGTTGTGTATTAATGTTTATTTCACATTAAAATAAGCTGGATACCGGGTATATATTCTAGCATATAAGTACATGTATATATATATATATATATATATATATATATATATATATATATATATATATATATATATATATATTCAGCCTACCGTCACGGTATTTAATACGCCAGCCAGATCTATGAACAATGCAACTATAGTCAGATTCACATTAAATTCATCAACCAGGATTATTGAATTGCGCGGATGTCTCAGTCAATTATCAACCAATTTTCATGAAATTTTACACACACTATTTTCCATTCATGTCGTGACTACCCTGAACATTTCGCGAAGTTTCAATAAGTATTTCGAAAGTTAGACCATTTGACATGTAATAAAATAGAGGGCAACATTTTTATTTATTTACTACATGTCAAATGGTCTAATTTCTTAAATACTTATCAAAACTTTAAGGTAGTCACGACATGAATGGAAAATAGTGTGTGTAAAATTTCATGAAAATTGGTTGAGAATTGACCGAGAAATCGGCGAAATTCATTCACCACGGTTAAAGGGACTGGCCCAGGCTAAAATCATCAAAAAATCGGTGATTTTATTTTGGCTTCTTAATAAGACCATATGATGTAAACATGTCCATAGACTAGAACTGCAAAAGTTTTTAATTTTTGTGCTGCACATTCACCAGTTAGACTAGATATAGAGACGAAATTCCCGTAATTCTATTTTTTGACATGGTTGTCAATAATTAGAAATCAAGAATTTCGTCTCTATATCTAGTCTAACTGGTGAATGCGCAGCAGAAAAAATAAAAACTTTTGCAATTCTAGTCTATGGACATGTTTGCATCATATGGTCATATTAAGAAGCCAAAATAAAATCACCGATTTTTTGATGATTTTAGCCTGGGCCAGTCCCTTTAATGTGAATCCGACTATAATAGTGGTAGGGCAGCTAGGTCTATTACTATTACGGTTTATTTCATGTATTCTGCCATCAAAATACACCGGATACATATTTAGGCATATAAAGTAATATCAAATGGGATATAGTATTATATAATATGAAATTCGGTTGAAAATAAAGTCTTTTTCAGGTCTTTCGGGGTTTCTTGTTTTTTTTTTGTCTATGCCGGATACGTATTTAGGCATATAAAGTAATATCAAATGGGATATACTATCATATAATATGAAATTCGGTTGAAAATGAAGTCTTTTTCGTGGTCTCTTGTCTTTTTCGGAGTATGGTCGCACCGTATAATAATCAGTTAAATCACAATGGGTAAGACCCAATTAATATTTATTATACACTTTACTGTCTGCTACCAACCACCCAAATTACGCAATGGGAGGGGGTGGCTGCTGACGTTATGACGTTATGACGTTATAAAGACAAACAATAACAACGTCGGTTTGTATTTGTGTGTACTATTTGTAAACTACGAGAAAGCTAACCAAGTAGAAATAATTTGGTAGAATGAAAAAGCCTGTCTCTACAGTTTGGTTCCTGGTCGAGCCATTTTTCTATCACCCCCCCCCCCCCTGTCAAAGATTCTGGGGGCGGAGGCCCTGCTGCAGTGGTTAAAGCTGCCTGCTTGGAAAGTCGGAGATCGCGGGTTCGAGCCCAGCTCTGGCCTCCCAAGTTTCAAAGAAACAAAATGCTTCTTCCCCACCCACTCGTAAATATTTGATTTTGAGGGGAGCCTCCGTGACCGAGAGATAACGTGCTCTGCCTCAGACCACCAGGGCTCGAGCTCTGTGTCTGGAGGGCAGTGTCATGTGGCCTAAAACCCCATTAATTTCATGTCGCAGATTGTGATTAATACAGATCCACGCGTGCGCCCAGTAAACATAAACCATTTGCATAACATTTATGTAACGTCGGACCAACGTTGGTCCAGCATTGTACAAATGTTATACAAACGTTTTCGAGACAGTGATTTGGTAGCCATGTCACCAATTCAATTTAATTAAAACATTTTTCTTGCACAAGAGAAATGTTTTTAATTAAATTGAATTGGTGATATAGCTATAGGCCTAGGCCTACCTACGACCTAGCCGTGAACATGCCTACACCCTGAATGTGTGGCTGTGGATTACTCAACTGCTTTTACCAGGGGAATCAACAATGCTATGAGTGACAGCGATCACAACCCCAATATCCAGAAAAACGGCCACAATCTTTTAACTATGAGGCGGAAAATAATCTCAGATGCGTAATATTGCTCTTAAAATGTTAATAATAAACATATTATGATATCGAGGATAAGTTGGGCCAAGTATTGGATATGAGCGTCCAGAGAAAGTTATAACCTTCACGTTTTTTCGGTGGTGGCAATCTGCGGTTTAAACCTTATAGTTACAGTCACAGTTGGGGCTACGTATAAACGATCTTGAACTGTCACCCCAGGCGCTTACGACAATCGATAGGTGATACATGTGTGCTTATCCGTCACCATGACAACGCCCGGTTTCAATTACTGTTAATCCGGCAGACAAATAGACCTTGATCCGATGCTAGCACAATGTTGGATCAAGGTCTGCGACGATGGCCCAACATTCAACCAGCATTGCTTCAATGTCTCGTGGTTGGCTATATAATTATGACGGTTAATTATTCGTCACCCAAGTTCTGTGACATTTATCTAAATGACCCCTGAATTATTTTCATTCAGTCGAAGCTGGCATTTTTAGCCATAATTTCCAGCTTCAAACCACTTTATTTGAAATGGAACGTGCACAAAAAAAAACAGTAAAATTATACCCGGCAGTCACATACGAGACCCAATGTCTGATTAATGTTTGCCATACATCGCAGATCCAACAGTGGAACAATGCTGGCCCACCGTCTGCAACTATAGACAACCCCAACCCAGCACCGGACCACACAGCCATGCATGTGAGAGTGACACCTGTCTTGAGCGCGCCACAAACCACGAGGCATATAAATCCCAATTTTAGGTTAATGTTTAGAGTCTAAGTGTCGTAAACAGTGGCCCAGTATTAGACTAACATTGTTTCAACATGTGCATTTTGATAGTCTGTCGGTATTTAAATTAGGTGATACAGACAGACAGACAGACAGACAGACAGACAGACAGACAGACAGACAGACAGACGGACAGAGAGACGGACAGATATTTCATTGACTTTAATTACCCTTAAAGCGCCGAATTATTTTTATGAAAACCATGGAGATCAAAGTTTTTTTTCAATTTGAAATCATCATAAATGTCTTAGTTAGCTCTTTCCGCTTCATTTAAATACCGATGTTTAATAGTGGGTCTATGCCCATTATACATATGTTTACTGTTACAGTGCGGGGATCGACTTTAGACGTTAGAATCTGACGTCTACAGACGCCAGATTCTGACGTCTAAAGTCGATCCCCGCACTGTAAGGGTTAAAGAAAAGTCATTACAGACTTATTTGTCATAAAAATGATAGTTGGATCCTATAATGCGCATGTATATATACAAGATGGTTAATTTTTTTAAAATCACATGACAATATACATGATATCACATACATAATTGAAATAATGGTAAATGACATTGCCATAATAAAATACTGGATATTTCGATAATAAAAATGATTATTAGTAGGTTGTGTCTAGCTTTATCAAAACTTTCCGCGCGACGATTCACTGCTTTGATATACGAGCTTCTGCACTGCATGCTATCCTCGATCATCAACCCTTGTCTTGCTAGGTCCACATATAATAATTATTCGTTTTCAACCCTTCACCCGCAATTTTTTTAAATTTAAATTTTCATCCACAGTTGTGTGGTTATTTTTTTTTAAATCACATGACAATATACACGATATCACATACATAATTAAAATAATGGTAAATGACATTGCCATAATAAAATACTGGATATTTCGATAATAAAAATGATTATTAGTAGGTTGTGTCTAGCTTTATCCAAACTTTCCGCGCGACGATTCACTGCTTTGATATACGAGCTTCTGCACTGCATACTATCCTCGATCATCAACCCTTGTCCTGCTAGGTCCACATATAATAATTATTCGTTTTCAACCCTTCACCCGCAATTTTTTTAAATTTAAATTTTCATCCACAGTTGTGTGGTTATTTTTTTTTAAATCACATGACAATATACACGATATCACATACATAATTAAAATAATGGTAAATGACATTGCCATAATAAAATACTGGATATTTCGATAATAAAAATGATTATTAGTAGGTTGTGTCTAGCTTTATCCAAACTTTCCGCGCGACGATTCACTGCTTTGATATACGAGCTTCTGCACTGCATGCTATCCTCGATCATCAACCCTTGTCCTGCTAGGTCCACATATAATAATTATACGTTTTCAACCCTTTACCCACAATTTTTTTAATTTAAATTTTCACCCACAGTTGTGTCTCTTCGAGTGGCTGAAAATCACTCGTGTTTGCCAAATTTGAGACTGAATATTTGCAAATCTTGATCTAATAACCATTCAGTGTCGGACCGACTTTAGACGTCAGAATCTGACGTCTGCAGACGTCAGATTCTGAAGTATAAAGTAGGTCCACGCACTGAAAGAATTAAAAAATATAATGGCGGTAGACCCATAACATAAAATTTATATAAGATATTTGTGATGATTTCAAATTGATAAAACCCCTTTGATCTACATGGTTTATGCAGCGTTGTCTTTAAAGGGACTGGCCCAGGCTAAAATCATCAAAAAATCGGTGATTTTATTTCGTGTTCTTAATATGACCATATGATGTAAACATGTACATAGACTAGAACTGTAAATTTTTTAAATTTTTGTGCTGCGCATTCACCAGCTAGGCTAGATATAGAGACGAAATTCACGCATTTCCTATTTTTGACATGGTTGTCAATAATTAGAAATCGGGAATTTCGTCTCTATATCTAGCCTAACTGGTGAATGTGCAGCACAAAAATTATAAAAATTTACAGTTCTAGTCTTTGTACATGTTTACATCATATGGTCATATTAAGAACCCGAAATAAAATCACCGATTTTTTTATGATTTTAGCGTGGGCCAGTCCCTTTAACTGCTAATAACATGCCACGACAGTCGTGCTCTACTTAATTGGGTTTCAAATCAAAGAAAATGCCTATAAAACTGATAAATTATGTTGTGGTAGGTGCACAATTGTTCAAATAATTCATTTTGGTGGTATGTATTTTCCAAAAATGGAAATATTTTGTCAAATCTGAGTATTTTACATGTGGCGTTGTGACATAAGACGTTGAGCCAAATGCTGGCTCAATGTTGGTCCAGCGTCGCAGACGTTGGCCCAATTTTAAGCCAGCATTTTGCTGAGACAACTGTAAAACAAGTTTCGCCATAGATTCATAGAAAATACGTATTGCTATCATACACGCAGTATTTGATTATATTATAGCAACCAGTAAAGTTTACAGGTAACCACCAACCCCTTCTTGGATACAGCCCTGTCTATTGTAGGCAGGATTACGAAGTAGAGGCTCGAACTCTCGTCCCAACAAAAGACGGCCGCGTGACAATGAGGGTGATGTCTAATTAATGTAATAAGAGACAGTTCGTTATAATGAAGGGAACCCAACACTGCGATAGCTAGGCGCACAATCCCTGTACACCTTCTAAATTGACTGCGGTATTTTTCTACCAGTTGAAACTGGAATTTGCGTTAGCTATTTTCAGTTTTAATTGGAAAATAAATATTTCAAACTTATTATCTTTAAATTAATAAGGCCCACTTACTTTGTTTGTGTGGATAATAGCATCTAAGAGGAAATTGTGCTGCTTTTACAACCGTTTGGACCTCATAGCCTCCATGTTTAACACATGGTACAATTTGCTTGAAGTAGGTTAAAAAGAAATTATAAGGTTATAATTCACCAAATAAGGACAAACATGTTTTTTCCTTGAGATATAACCCCTTTCGTGGAAAATGGCAGTAGTGAATCATGTGAAGTCACACCTCGAGATAAATTAAACAGAAACACCTGAGGGCGAATTAAGAAGGCTCAGAGGGGAGAGGGTTTAGAGAGGAAAGGTATTAGAGAGCAGAATGTTTAGAAATATAAAGACCTCTGGGATAAAGCATTGAGACAAAGTAGACCAATGTATCTCGTTGCTAGGGCATGAAACAGGCTCACAACGCAAGTCGCAAAGACGATATAGGACGTATTAAAGAAAACGAATCAAAATTACTGTCAACCAAATCCAGAATTAGCACACTCAAGCCTTAGGCTACTATAGGTGGACTGAAAGGTGGAACTTGTATATCCGTAAGTCATATTGTTTTCATCCTGTATTTTACATACACTTCTAACTAAATATTTCTTAGCAAGCTCTTAACCGTTACCCTGCTAGTTAATTTATTTAATCCAATTATTTAAGGTATTAATTTATTTAAATTTTCAACCACTTGATGCTAAGTTAATTTATTCAATCCAATTATTTAATGTATTAATTTATTTAAATTTTCAACCACTTGATGCTAAGTTAATTTATGTAATCCAATTATTTAAGGTATTAATTTATTTAAATTTTCAACCACTTGGTGCTAAGTTAATTCATTTAATCCAATTATTTAATTTATTAATTTAATACAAATTTATTCCCTTGATGTTGTGTCTCGCTACTACGAGCCACAACCTCAAGTAGCGGAAAATTATTCATATTTTAATTTGAGACCAAACATTCACAAATCTTGATGTTTATACAGTCGTCCCAATAAACGTGATTTAATCGGCTGATAAAACGGAATAGTGTTAACCTTCATCCTGCTAAATTAATGGATTTAAATTTTCAGCCACTTGAAGTTGTGTCTCGCTATCGCGATCCACAACTTGAAGTGGCTGAAAATTACTCATATTTGTATAATTTGAGACCAAACATTTGCAAATATTGATGTTTAAACACACATTTGGTCCCCAATAACTGTGATTTATTCGGCTAATACAACAGATTAAAACAACAATAGTCGTGATCAGCAGGCAAAGGGTTAATGCACTATTTTTTAAAGTACTTATCAGGTCTAAAGTCATTTTGTTGTTTGTCCGTAAAACAAGAAAATTCGAATGAGAAATCAAAATTAAATTTGCTACATCGGCGTGTGTTTTGCATCATATTGTGTATATTTGCATCATATTGTGTATATTTGAGTGAATTTTGGGTCGCAGTAGCGTGACGCAGCTTAAAGTGGGTAAAAAATAATTCTGTAATGTAGCGGTTACATTTACATCAGCTGTACCATGTATCTTGCCTAAATTTTGATAATATTATTATCACGGCTAAAATCAATTAAACCCTTACAGCGCGGAGATAGACTTTAGACGTCGGAATCTGACGTCTGTAGACGTCAGATTCTGACGTCTAAAGTCGATCCCGGCACTGTGAGAATAAAAATATTTCTAATGGTCGTAGACCCATAACATAGGTATTCAAATGAATCGGAACGAGCTAACTATACCCTGCACAGGCAATTTTCAAGTCATATCCTAACGTTGGTAAAAATTTCGCAAAATTATATCGAATATTTCAAAAGTTAGACCATTTGATAAGTAATAAAATTCTAGAATTAGTTTAATGGGTTTAAAGAGGGATACATAAATTCAATTTACTACATGTCAAATGGTCTAACTTTTGAAATACTGAATATAATTTTACGAAATTTTTCAGGGATATTAGGACTCTGATGAAATATGATTTTTACAAAATTTCATGAAAATCGGTTGATAATTAACGGAGAAATCAACGAAAAGCATGCGCTACTGGTTGAATGTGGCCCAGGGTATAAGACATTTATGATGATTTCAAATTGAAAAAACCCTTTGGTCTCCATGGTTTTCGCTTTAATACGTAAGAGTTAAATCGTTTTATGAACAGATCAAATCACGGTTTTTGATAATGAAATTAAAATGAAATGAAATGAATCGGGCTTTAGGCCACCTTTGTGCACATATAGGCTAAACTGGGCCAGGAGAACCTCCTGAGGATCGTGAGATGATTGAGATGACACTGTCCTCCAGACACAGGATTCGAAATTCGAGCCCTGGCGGTCTGAGGCCGAGCACGCTACCTCTCGGTCACGGAGGCTCCCCACAATACTGACTTTCACACGTGGATGGGGAAGAAACATTTTTGTTTCTTTCAAACCGCCGAGACCGGGAACCGAACCCCGAACTCTGGCGTGAAAGACAGCGGTGCTAACCACTACCCTAGGGCCCCCTCCTTTTGAGAATGAAACAAGTTTCTACTAGAATTTAACCTTTACAACGCTGAAGTATTTTTGTTTAACCCTTACAGCGCGGGGATCGACTTTGGACGTCAAAATCTGACGTCTGTACACGTCAGATTCTGTCGACTAATGTCTGTCCCCGCGCTGTAAGGGTAGAAATATTTCTAATGGCAGTAGACCCATAACATAGGTATTCAAATGAATCGGAAAGAGCTAACCAAGACATTTATGATGATTTCAGATTGAAAAAAAACCTTTGGTCTTCATGGTTTATACAAAATTAATTCAGCGGGTTAAACCATTAAGACTAAACGTTTTTTTGAATTTGAAATCATCATAAATGTCCTAGTTTGCTCGTTCGTTGAATACCTATATATGTAATGGGCCTGCGGCCATTATAAATAGTGTAATTCTTTCAGCGCGGGAACCGTCTTTATACGTCAGAATCTGACGTCTACAGACGTCCGATTCTGACGTATAAAGACGGTCCCCGCACTGAAAGGGTTAAGTGATTTGTCAATTCGGTAACAGATTAAAACACGGTTATTGGGAAAGATACATGTGTTTAAATACCAAGATTTGACGAGGAATGGTCTCAAATAAATATGAGTATTTTTCAACTACTGGAAGTTGTAGCGTGATTTGTCAATTCGGTAACAGATTAAAACACGGTTATTGGGAAAAATACATGTGTTTAAATACCAAGATTTGACGAGGAATGGTCTCAAATAAATATGAGTATTTTTCAACTACTGGAAGTTGTAGCGTAACACAATGGGTAAAAAATTGAATTAGAAAACTTCGCGGGTATAGTCTATATATTCAGTTCAAGCTGGTTCAATGATATTAACCTTTAAAAAATGTATTAACAATTTGCAATCAATAAAAGAAAGTTCCGAGCGTTATTTCATATATTTACTTGATTATTACAAATTCTGATCATTTTCTTTGGAAATTGCGAAAACTGTTCACACTCAATATGTAAAGAAATGGGACAAAACATCTGTATGTTTATTGCAACAAATACATTTCTTGTCCATATTTGTTAATGTATTTTATTATTTTTGTAGGTTGAATAGCCTGATATCGCAAACACGATGAAGATCTTTGTGGCTATGATTCTTGTCATGTCATTGGTGGCATTAACTGTGTCACAGCAAGGTCAGTTTATTTACAAGATAATACAGAAGTGTAAAATAAGTCCTGTGCTGCCGGGACCATAAATATCCGTTTTTTAACAAATTTCACCCCAATTAAAATGTCACAAAATTGATAAAACAGTTTGTGCTCAGTTTATCAGAAAGTGAAATTCTATGTCTAGATATCTATTTCTCATAAATATAAATATTGGTTGTCATTTAAAGCGTTAGCAATTCTAGCTTTAAATGACAAACAATATGTATATGAAAAAAAAAATAAAAACAAACAATTCAGCAGCACATTATATTTTATTTTGAATATAAGGCTGTCTTGACGTTGTTAGACTTGCCCAATTTACTGATATAATTAAGCATATAAAACACTGTAAAACAAAGACTAGCGATGACATTAGTGGGGACTGAAAGGAGGTGGGGTTGGGATGTAATCAGAATTTGAAAAAGGGATGGCTCGAAAGCCCCCCCCCCCCAAAAAAAAGATACATTTATCATCAAAATATTTTTTTTAGTTCACCCAGCTAAAACAACATTATAACACTTGTGGGATCTTTCAGCGGACGGGACACCTCTCGATCTTTTTCTTTGAGTAAGCTTCTACAATTATATTTATTTTGTTAAATGTTCAAACATTGATATGTAAACTTGGCCCAATGCTGCCTGAATGTTGGGCCAGCATTTCCAACGCCATCCCAACATTCAGATTACGCTTAGCTAGAGGGACATGGCGCAATGGTTAGAGCGTGGCGCTCTGTCGATGTCGCTGCCTGCCGTGCGGTTTCGAATCCCGCTTGGTGCAGAGTTTTCAGAGAAATATCATGTTTCTCCCCTCTCAATCTTGGGACATTGTTAATATGTTGTGTCCTTGGGCAAGGCACTTCACCTTCAAATGCTTCACTTGAAAATGAGTACCTGGTAGGACAGAGATGGCAATGTGTACTATAAGTTCAATGCGCCGAAACGGCACACGAATGAACAGGTCCAGTGACCAGGGGGTAAGATGTAAAGTGGGATGATAGGTCTTCAGACTTGATATTAGAATATAAACCTGCACCTTTACCTTTAGTTTAAATTGGTATGTATATGCCCTATCCTACGAGGATTATTTGTGATATACTGATATATTATGGTTCATTGAAAAGTTGCAGTAGCTGTACAAAAAGGGACCTATTTAACAGCGACTGTGACACATAGCGTAGTCTATTTGAAAGGGGAGCAATACCTTTTAAAATGACACATATCGTCACCATAGCACAACAGCGATGATGGTAGAAATATATTCCAAATCCTCCCATTTGACATGTTTTCGAGCAGTATTTGATTTAGTGAGAACAATTAAACATTACATATTAAATAAATGTAAAATTTGTGAAAAACCTTTCTGACATGTTTAAATTAATTAATTAATTAATTAATAAAGACAACACAAATTTAATTGAACAAATTAAAGTTTAGGTTCTACATCTAATAAAGAAAAAATCATTAAAAATAATACCCAATCATTGGTTCAACTTTGAAACAACATTGGCAATGTTGTTTCAACGTTGGTCCAACGTCTGCGACGCTCGCCCAACATTGAAACACCATCGGGTGAAAATCTCGTGTTAGCTGGGTAGGCCTAGGCTATAATATAGGCTTAAATTACTTGCGAGTAGGCTACCAAAACACGAAAATGACCGACGATGTGCGATGCTGCGTGGTTACAAACACTAGACGTTGACTTAATGTTGACTCAATGTTGGGCAAGCGTCGTAGACGTTAGACCAACAATTGAACATCATTTTAACGCCTGCCCTGTGTTGTATTTGACGGTAAACTGGTAAAAGTTAAATGTCCTCGTCTCGCCGTTTTAAAAATCAATTTACGCCGGCGTAGCGAATGCAGCATTGAACCTGACCGACCTAGTTCTGGAAGTGTGTCAACTTCTGACAATCCAAGAAGCCGGAGTGGCGATAATGAGAGTAAAATCAATTGTATAACAGTATTGCATGAAGCAATACCATAATGGGTCTGAGACTGCTTTGTAAGTCAGTCCTTCGTCTAAATACTATTCTGGAATCGCAAGTGAGTTATACGTTAGTCTACAGTGGACAGAATTATCCACGAAGAATACAGCCCCGTTCATTTTTGCATTACGCGCCTGTTTGGAACAAGAATAGTGTACACGAATCAGGCGCTCCCACACCCGCGTTCAGAACTCATTATTGTGGTGAGCTATCCACCACGCACATCGGCCAGAAAGTGACAGTATGCGGATGGCTACAGTATACAAGGATGGGACGGTTCCTCACGCTCAGAGACGCCCATGGAATAGTGCAAGTTGTGTGTAATGATCGAGACGAGACTCTGTCCTCCTTGGTAAAAGATTTAACTATAGAGTCTGTTGTAAAAGTCACTGGAAGAGTTATTGAAAGACCCGTAGAGCAGATGAATGAGAAAATGGACACTGGTAAGATTGAAATATTAGCTGATGGAATTCAAATTCTGAATAACTGCAAGAAAAATCTGCCATTATTGCCCAGAGATTTCCACAAAGTACGGGAGCCGCTGCGGTTAAAATATAGATACATTGATTTACGAAACCAACAGATGCAAAAGAATCTACGCACACGGTCGCAGGTGACAATGAAAATGAGAGAATTCTTGTGTAAACAAGATTTTGTGGAGGTAGAGACTCCTACGCTATTTAGACGAACGCCCGGTGGTGCTCGGGAATTTGTGGTCCCCACTCACAACAAGGGTGTTTACTATTCCCTGCCGCAAAGTCCACAGCAATTCAAACAGCTGCTGATGGTGGGTGGGATTGACAGATATTTTCAAGTCGCTCGTTGCTACCGAGATGAACAGGCCAAGCCCGACAGGCAGCCAGAATTCACCCAGCTAGATTTGGAAATGTCTTTTGTTGACGAAGAAGTAGTCAAAACTTTAGTTGAAAAACTGCTGCATCATTGCTGGCCATCGGACTTGCCACAGCTCCCTTCTCAATTTCCACGTTTGACTTATGCAGAAGCTATGCGTGATTACGGCTCTGATAAACCTGACACCAGATTCCAATGGAAGCTACAGGATGTATCTGATTGTTTTCAAAAGTGTGAAAATCCCGATTTATCCCGTGCATTCGAGAACAGTGACAAGACTCCTGTCATAGCTTTGGTATGTCCAAACACCAGAAATATCTTAAAAGGCTCTGGCATAAAGAAGATGAAAGCATTCGCAGATAAAATGTTGTCAAAGAAAGATCCTTCAGGGGAGCCATTTGTTGTATGTGTTAACTCCACTGATCCAAAGTGGTTGAATAAAACTGTGGGGTTCGAATCTGCGGATAAACTGAAAAGCAAATTAGATTTAAAACATGAAGATAATGTCATTTTGTGTTCAGGACCCAGTGCCGACGCTTCTACTTTTCTAGGTCAGATGCGAATTGAAGTAGCCAACCTGGTTGAGGAGAAGGGGCAGGCTGTACGTGACACTGACATGAAAATGTTGTGGGTGGAAAAATTCCCATTATTTCTGCCAAAAGAAGGATCATTAAATCTCGAATCGGCCCATCACCCCTTCACATCTCCTCATGAGGACGACATCGACCTGGTTTATTCTCACCCGGAGAAAGTACTTGGCCAACATTATGACCTCGTGTTAAATGGAGCTGAGATAGGCGGCGGCTCAATACGTATTCATAACGCAGCTCTACAGAAATATATTCTGGAGAATGTACTCCAAGAAGACGTCTCTCCACTGCAACATTTACTTGAGGCTCTAGAGTGTGGCTGCCCGCCTCACGGAGGTATCGCACTCGGGTTGGATCGTTTATTAGCTATCATGACAGGGTCTTCTAGTATACGTGATGTTATCGCGTTTCCCAAATCTAGCGAAGGACGGGACCTTATGGCAAACGCACCAGCTACCATTAGTGAAGAGGACATAAAATATTATCATGTTAAAGAGTGAAATAATTAATTAATTTAAATAATCTTGGTGATCGGAGGATGATTGTAAAAATATCTCAGTTTACCAGATTTTTTTTTTATTTGAATAAATATGTTGTAATATCAATCTATTAGGTCTATGCTCACTGTACCGGCTCACTACTCCGAAGATACTTTAATCAAAACATAATTTGATCGGTTTCTTTTTAAATTTCTATAATAAAACACATTTTGCATTTCATCGTGTATGTGTTTTGTTCGTGTTTTTAATTGTGATAGTTTATGTTAATCTTTTATTTGTGTTTGTTTTCAATCTTATTTTTTATGATTACGGTAAACCTACTTGTGATTTTTTTCCACTTGAAATAAAGATAGGCCTCACCTCAAAACAAAAAATATTTGGAAAATGTATATAATCAGAAATGCTTATTATATTTAAAAAGTTTGATAAGTCCACCAGTGCTGTTGGGAAATATCCACGTAGCCTACAGTAGAGGTCAGTAGAGGTGCAGACTTATATCAGTGTATATACCTGTGTATATATGGCTGCTAGCAGAAATGCATATTACATGCATATTATTGATTTCTGCTATCAGTACTAGTTATATCTATGGAGAGGTCCATAATTAAATACATCACATTACATTCATTTCCTGCCTAGGCCTAAAAAAAAATATTGTTTGTTTCCGATTTCCGACCGACCCTATCAAAACATGTGCGACCCAAATTTATTTTATGGATTTCCAAAAAAAAAAAAATTTTTATTTTTATTTTATTTTAGGAAATTCATAATTTAAGGGATGACTTACTTGCTGTAGTCAAAGTACCTAAAAAAACGTTACGAAAAGGAGAGGGGGGGTCAAAAAGCGTCCTAAAAACAAAAAATCATTATGTAATGTACAGATAAGACATGTATGGAAGTGAATTTTGCGCCAAATAAAATAAAAAATAATTCTTACCTACCGATTGGTTGAAGTGACAAAAAATAAAATAAAAAATAAAATAAATTCCCTTCCTACCCACTGGTTAAAATGACAACAAATCGGAAACAAACATATATTTTTTTTGACCTTACACCATCATAAACGAGTAAAGGTTAAAATGTATCTCAACATTGATCGTACTTTTTTAAATATTTATTCCGTAATGCACATACTTCAGGGCCGTATCCAGGGTTTTTTTTTGTGTGTCTGTAACCCCCCTGCATATTCCCAAAATGCCTTTTTTTTCAAATTTTTTCTCGGGGGCAGACCCACAATTACAGGATGGTCGACCTGTAACCCCCCCCCCCTTTGTCTTAGTCTGTATACGGCCCTGTACTTCTTAATGTAGGTGGGTCGTCGTGATTATCTGAATTGACAGTGCAATGGCAAACGTCCACAGGAGTGGGGTCCGCTGCGATGTAAATATTTTAGTTCTGTGAAGCATAGGCAACGACCGTAATATTTTACATTGTGGTGGGCCCACTTTTGTGGACGTTGACTATACTATGCACGTGGGTGGACGCACAATGCTCACCCAGTGAGCCTGTTTCGTAAAAAAAGCAATTCAGGGTATACAATAAAGATATTTCTTTTAATTTTAGGAATTCCGAGAAATGACACGTATGGTATCATTGTCATTAACAAGCCAACAAACACAAGACCATGACCCGATGTTGTTTTCATGTCTGCGACGCTGTTTCAACATTAAAACAACATTGAGTCATCGACTTAGGTTTGTCCTGACAAGCATGTCTGTAGGCCTACCCGTATTATTATACAACAAGTTGGCCCACCAGACAATTCTCGATCGCATACCATTTTCTTGTAGGCTACTTGGCTGCAACAAATTACACAGAGATATATCAATATATAATATGTTTATGGAGTTATTCACCAGGTGGCGCTTGAGATATGTCTTGACGGGACACATTTTTAATTAGATGATGGTTTAAACATGTTAAACTTGGTGGGTCGCTATGATTCGCTGAGTAAACATTTAGAGCGCCCAATACCACGGTACGCATGCGCAGCAAGCTCGACGTCCACATAAGCACATCAAACACAATTTCGAATGCCTTGCAACCTAATCTGCCGTATTTCGTAGTCTATTTTTTAGTTTTCCATTAATTTTTTTTATTTGTAATAAAAAACATGTTTCAACGTATTTGTAGAGATAACCCTTTAATGCACGGCATCATGCAATATATCGTTAGAACGGGGATTTAATAACCTTTTATATGGTATATCGCTTGTGTAGATTGATAAAGCAGAACAGCAACCACACACGTTTGGTTACCTTAGATTATAATGCAGATTAAGCCGATAATGTTATTTATTTAATTATGCCAATAAAAAACGTTGCCCAAAGTTGCCACTTGGGCAACAAACCTAATTTTTTTCAGTGAAATTATAAGAATATGATTCAATCGAAACACCTTACACTTCTCATAATTTCTAGGTCTCTATTGAACATCGTTTCACTTTGTATATATTGAATCATTTCAAATGGGTGGCCTCTATGCCAGCGACCATATGTGGTTTTAATGGAGGTCTCCCAAACCATGTAGGCCTATTTACGGGTAAATACACTTTCTTCTTCTTCATATAAGAGCAGCAAATGGACTACGTGGGCCGAACGTTGGTTCACTGTTGACCCACCGTCTACAACGTTGGCCCAACAGTAAACCAACGTTGAGCTAACGTCTCAGGTTCGCTGGGTAGTATCGTATGAGTGACATATATATACGCCCACATTACTCTGGGTCTGGCTGATATAGTGGACGCAATATTGTTAACAATTATATTCAACATGCATATGAAACAACAAAGAGTACTTGCGCACTGCAGAGGTTATGTGGAATTACAAATAGGCCCATACTAACTCTTACATAAAAGCATGACTTAATGAGGCTAATATCAGCTGCGTCGTTTCGCTTCACTGACAAATAATATTTACATGCTACGGAACCCACTCCTTGAAACGTTGATCGTGCTGCGCATGCAGGTGTATCTACAACGTGTTTTCGTGAAGACGTCTACTTTAATGTCGTGGGGTGTCCTCATCTAGACTAATTCAGAAACTATAGGCCTTATAATGAATGAATGAATGAATGAATGAATGAATGAATGAATATGGTTTTAGGCCACCTTTGTGCACATATGTGCTAAACTGGGCCAGGAGAACCTGCTGGGCCAGTTTAGCCTACATGTCCTTGTGTAATGTCTGCTATACCCACTCCCAGAGTATAACTGAGTATAGTTTGTTATCCACTAGACATACACTGAGATATACACTTCTGTATTTCTTTTATATTAATATATATTATTTGGCGGACATTTTGAATTATTCTTTAGACAATATTTTACACACAAATAAGATATTTCCTTGATCTCACACATAAAAAAAATAGTCGTACGTACCACATCATATTTCTAGCAGATCAATAAAAAAATCAGTCATAACAAATGGCGGTCATCTTGCATATGAAGATTAAATATAGGTAAATTACTGAAAGATATATCTGAAATGAATTTATAGACCTAATAAATCACCTAGAAACAGTATCATGATCTGGGAACATCTCTCTGGTATTGATCTCTGGTATTAGCTTTCCACATGCCCTTTGTTTCCATCAATGACTTCTAGCATGTCGATTGCTTATTTAAATTAGGCAAATTAAAACCGAATCAGTGAGTCGATATTCAATGCTTGCTAATAACTCCTTCATGCTACTGTTGTATCTATTTTTAGATTGTAGTGGTGTGCCCCATTGCTCCAGTTGTCATAACCCTGACATAGAATGCAGATTGTGTGACGCCGGTAAAATACCCAGCGAAACAGAAAATGGCTGTGATGGTGAGTTGTAAAATTATGCAGATTAATCTTAACTCTCTTCCCAGCTTACGAATTACGAAGTTACAAATTACGAAATTTATTAAGAATAATCAAAATGATTCGGTCGGTCCCCGTTTTGCTGGAAAATATACTTTTTGACATGTTATTTTCGCGTGTTGAACCACTCTGGCAGTAGGCTTGTACTGTAGATCTGCTAATTTTCGCGTGTTTACATTTTCGTAAATTTGTAATTTTGAGACTTTTTACGAAGTCTAGAATTCGCGTATTCTCGATTTTGATAATACGTAGCGGTCATAATAATAATTTTCGCGAGATTCAGAAATTCGCGAATTTATCCTCTTCGTGAAGTTAGCGAAAATTAAAACCTCGTGAATATTGCCAGATCTAAATTCTTCAAATGTGTTGACATGTTATTTTGAAGTTCTGAATCACCCCTGGCAGTATATTCACATGCGGCCCGACCCCCCCCTTTCAAATGTCTGATGACATAACTGTTTTGTTACAGACTGTGAGAATAATTGTGCGGTGTGTGAGCGAGCAGAGGACGAGGGAGGCCAGCAATACCTCGAATGTACCGAATGTCTACAGTATCATGAGATGACAAGCAACGGAAAGTGTCTCTGTGAGTGTTATCTCAAATAATGCCTTAAACGGGAAGTGTCTGTGTGAGTGTTACCACAAATAATGCCTTAAACTGAAGTGTCTGTGTGAGTGTTACCACAAATAATGCCTTCAACTGAAGTGTCTGTGTGAGTGTTACCACAAATAATGCCTTAAACTGAAGTGTCTGTGTGAGTGTTACCACAAATAATGCCTTAAACGGAAAGTGTCTGTGTGAGTGTTACCACAAATAATGCCTTAAACATGTTAAACACAAAGTGTCTGTGTGAGTGTTACCACAAATAATGCCTTAAACATGTTAAACGGGAAGTGTCTGTGTGAGTGTTACCACAAATAATGACTTAAACGGAAAGTGTCTGTGTGAGTGTTACCACAAATAATGCCCTGCACGGGAAGTGTCTGTGTGAGTGTTACCACAAATAATGCCTTAAACGGAAAGTGTCTGTGTGAGTGTTATCTCAAATAATGCCTTAAGCGGGAAGTATCTGCGTGAGTGTTACCACAAATAATGCCCTAAACGGGAAGTGTCTGTGTGAGTGTTACCACAAATAATGCCCTAAACGGGAAGTGTCTGTGTGAGTGTTACCACAAATAATGCCCTAAACGGAAAGTGTCTGTGTGAGTGTTACCACAAATAATGCCTTAAACGGAAAGTATCTGTGTGAGTGTTACCACAAATAATGTCTTAAACGGAAAGTGTCTGTGTGAGTGTTACCACAAATAATGCCTTAAACGGAAAGTATATGTGTGAGTGTTACCACAAATAATGCCTTAAACGGAAAGTGTCTGTGTGAGTGTTACCACAAATAATGCCTTAAACGGAAAGTATCTGTGTGAGTGTTACCACAAATAATGCCCTAAACGGGAAGTGTCTGTGTGAGTGTTACCACAAATAATGCCCTAAACGGAAAGTGTCTGTGTGAGTGTTATCTCAAATAATGCCTTAAACGGAAAGTATCTGTGTGAGTGTTACCACAAATAATGCCCTGCACGGGAAGTGTCTATGTGAGTGTTACCACAAATAATGCCTTAAACGGGAAGTGTCTGTGTGAGTGTTACCACAAATAATGCCCTAAACGGGAAGTGTCTGTGTGAGTGTTACCACAAATAATGCCCTAAACGGAAAGTGTCTGTGTGAGTGTTACCGCAAATATTGCCCTAAACTAAACAACCACAACAAGTTGAGAATTGCTGTAGCAATTCTCAACTTGTAGTGGATGAAGATGACTTGAAATGGGTGATCCTCTGTATTAGCATAATTATGTGCTACTTGCAAATCCTAATAAATATGTTTATACCAAGTGGGTGTTAAATTAAAGAAAATTACTATGTATTGGTACAACAGTTTCATGGAAATTTTCTTTCTAATACCTCTAGTCATAGAGAAATTAAGTCAGTTTTCAAGGATGTAAAATGATGGTTTGACGCATCGTGAGAGTTTAGCCCTTACAGCGCGGGGATCGACTTTAGACGTCAGAATCTTACGTCTGTAGACGTTAGATTCTGACGCCTAAAGTCGATCACCGCACTTTAAGAGTAAAAACATTTATAATGGCCGTAGACCCATAACATAGGTATTCAAATGAATCAGAAAGAGCTGACTACCACATTTATGATGATTTCAAACTGAAAAAACCTTTTGGTTGCGATGTTTTTTTACAAATTAATTGAACGCTTCAAGGGTTAAAGGGTTAAACACGTGCCTTGTTGGATAATAAAACGGATTAAGACGACAATAGTTGCGCTCAGTGTTTTAAGGGTCAGCCATGTCTGAATAAAAACAACGCTTATAACCCAATGTTGTTTTAACGTTGCTCCAACGTTTATGATGCTGGCCCAACATTAAACCGACATTTAAATATAGACCTATTTGTTACAGTCGTTTTTTGATCAATAGATATAAGAATACTATCATCAACGTGCGTATTAAAATCACAATTATATCACAATTATTATCACAATTATATGTAACTCGCCTAATCAAATAGGCTGATCTGAGATGAGATGAGCATTGTCCATACACATTTAATTAATAGTGCAGTGAATATTTTTATTTTTTTAACACTTGGGATTTTAACTTCTTTGTTTGCATTATTAATTTACATTTTCAATATATAACGCATATCTACTTGCCTTAAAGAAACATAGTTAGCCTTGGTTACACAGACTTTTCAATTACATGAAATCGCCAGTGACAAAAAAAGCCATGATTTAGATCTAATCGTGTTTGTAGATTGTGGTAGCTCGTGTATAGCCTGCCAGCTTGACTCCAGGGAGACGGGTACAGACTGTGTACAATGTGCAGATGGGTACTATGTCAACGCCAACAAAGGATGTTCAGGTCTGTCTACTGAATATTATAATTTTAGTACTAGTATTACTAGTAGTAGTTCTACTAAATGCTAGTACTTGTATCCATACATACCAACACTTTCAGCGTGGACAACACTTTTAACTCTTCAGCCGCCGGTGTCGCATATAATTGGGTTTTCATTTTTTATTATCACATTATGTACCACCTTTTGAACATGTTGAAGATAAAATGTGACATCAATCAGCAATATTTGAAAACAGTTGACCTCCATTCTGTCAAATCTGAATAATTTTCATTCACTTGAAGTTGTAGATCGCGTCAGCGCGACACAACTTCAAGTGGGTGAAAATTCAGATTGAACAATTTGGCGGTTAAAGGGTTAAAGGGACTAGCCCAGGCTACAATCATAAAAAAATCGATGATTTTATTTTGGCTTCTTAATATAACCATAGGATGTAAACATGTCCATAGACTAGAACTGCAAAAGTTTTTTAATTTTTGTGCTGCGCATTAACCAGTTAGGCTAGATGTAGAGACGAAGTTCCTGATTTTTAATTTTGGACAGCCATGTCAAAAATAAGAAATACGGGAATTTCGTCTCTATATCTAGTCTAACTGGTGAATCCGCAGCACAAAAATTAAAAAAAACTTTTTCCATTCTAGTCTATGGACATGTTTACATCAAATGGTCATATTAAGAAGCCAAAATAAAATCATCGATTTTTTGATGATTTTAGCCTGGGCATGTCCCTTTAAGCGCATTTCAGCTATTTTTATAAAAAATAATTATTGACTTTAATTTAAAAGATGTGCAGATGCGGATTTAAATCGAGCACTTGTTAATTCTAACAGCCCTATTTTTTAAATGTTGGGGAATTATTCAATTTTTTTCAGTTTGCAATATTCTTAGCAATGCCAAGTTTTAAAAAACTGTGCCAATAATGGCAAAGGGTAATGGAGAACTTAGTGAGTTAAGAAAAGGTATGATAAATGTAATTGACCTGCTTTTAAAATTAATTCGAGTTTTGTGATTTTGCTAATTGACATGACGTGTTTTATTGCTCTTAGTTTGCCCTACTGGTTGTACTGGATGCTCACTAGATGGTGATGAAGTCGCGTGTAGCCGGTGTGAGGCTAATACAGGGTTGTTCCTGACTGAAGGACAGTGTGACAGTAAGTGTCTATATATGTTAGCGTATCTAGAAATGAATTAAGGGCCCATTCCCAGGTACCTTAAACTTGAAAAGTTTAAAGTTTAAATTGTGTTATTTAGGCTTATATCATCGTAAATCTCCATATTATCTTTCTCCACCCTCCATTTGAAAAAAGATATATGTAACCGAAGTGTGTATTTTAGAATGTTCATACAATTTCGAACAATCATGACGAAAATTCCATTGAGTTTGACAAGAAAACCTGCCCGCTGAGGGTCTAGATGAAGGGTCCGATAGGCCCCTATTGATTTTTTTTTTTCTTAGAAATGGTCAACACTGAGGAAAATCCCTTCCTTTTGCTCACTACACCAGCCACGAACATCCCATGAATATTGCCTGTGTATTTTGACGATGTTCACAAATTCCCACAAAGATATAGGTCATGTAAATCGGCTTAGTTTAGCTGTGTTGAGCCATCCTGATTAAAATGTGTGGCCCGATGACTTTGTAATTAAAAATCGAAACGTCTTTGACGATGTGATACATCTGAGACCTTACATACTTCTCCTAATGTGAGTTAAGAACCGTTTGTCATAGATTACGGCTAGTAAATTATAAAAAAAAATATTTTTAGAAAGAAATAATAAAATTTGGTGTCTCATTTCCTACTCCTAATCTATAATAAAACGGGTCGATTCAAAAGACAAATTTTTATTCGAAACCCAGCTATGTTGCCAACGGGTATTTATAAAAATTGTAATCCATCGGAATGTTGCCTTCACTCATTCAAACACTCAAAAAGATATAACAGCTAAAACGAAAACATGCCATTTGCCTGGGAATGGGCCTTTAAGGGGTCGTCACATAGGTTCACAAACACAAATACGTCTAATAACATTTCGAATAGGTGGATAATGGTTTGCATCTCACTAAATTACTGCATCCATTATTTTAATTAAAACACTACAAATGATTTATCGAAGTTGTATTTATCACGCAAACGTGAGAAGGGGGATTTTGTCTCATTTATGGAGTTAATGTGTTCTAAGTATTTGTGTTCCATTCTGGTCATGTGGGATTCATTAGACGAATAAAATGGTTTATTTTTTTCAGGCTGCGGGGCGGAATGTGTGGTGTGCTCGTCAAAGACTGAATGCGGTACCTGCTTGGAGGGGTACAGGTTGGATGAGAGTAAAAGCTGCGTCCGTAAGTATAAAACAAGACGTGAAATAATGCAAAATCACAACATGAAGTAAAACATATTTATGCGCTTTAGATCACGAAGTAAGTCTACATCATTTTAACATGTTTAAATCAATCAAATATCATGTAGCAAAAACGCGCTAGTAAATTATTTTTTATTTTGACAAACAAGCATTATTTTTTTCTTCGATTTGAAAAAAATGTAGACATATTTTTAACAGAAATTTGAAACTTATGACACAGCGTTTTCACACGCTTTCCCTAACTATATACTTCTTCCGAACTGAGCTGCCGGCAATTTCGCTGGACGTTTGCTACCGTCTGATTGAAATCTGCGATATTGTTGCTGCGCCACTTTCATATTCAAGGGGACGAAATTGTTTTAGTCTTTTTTTAAATCGTTCATCTTAACCTAGGGAATTAGTCAGTTAAAAATGAATGAAATAATGAATCACTGCAAAAAGCTGAAGGTGGGTAAACTACAGTATCAACATTATTCACATATTAACATGTGTCTTGCTAGACCTGTCCATATATAAATAGGTCTATGTGGTTTCAAACATGGTTCTAATGTCATTAAAATTTTTAAAATAAATTTAAATACTATATATACTATATGCTCACCTCATTTCCCCTTTCACCGCGGGTGGCATCAAAAAGCGACCACCTGGCAGACCGCGGATGCCCTTGGCGACATCAGTAATTAACTGTTTTTAATTAAAAAAATAATTATTTCAGCGCTCAGGCATTTTATGACGTTATAATTCAGCGGTGAAAGGGTTAAAATAATTCATCTGGAAGATGTATTGTCTTTTTTCATTCATTTCTAACATCTGCATAGTGTTTTTTTCTGTTGTGTCTTAAGGTTGTGAGGCTGTCTATATATCTTTACTATGTATTTATAGCTTGTGAGACAGATTGTGGGGAATGTCAGATTAACACTCAGACGCAGTTTGAGGAGTGTATGATGTGTAAACACGGGTTTGTCAGGAGTCGCGACGACATCACATGTGACGGTGAGTTAGAGATATGCGTCACAACTACACACAGAAATTTGTGTATACTCGTTCTCCGCAATGAAATAGTAAAACATTTATAATGACCGTGGACACATAATATATGTATTCAAATTAGGCGGAAAAAGCTGAATAAGACATTTATGATGATTTCAAATTGAAAAAACCTTTGGCCTCCATGGTTTATACAAACATATTTTCAGCGTTATATGGGATAACAGCTAAGTGATTGAATGATCAGTCAATCAATCGATCTCTCAAACACTCCTACTTAATGTCGTCTGCATAAACGTTTGTGTTCATAGAACAGTTATTATCATAAAAAAAAACATCTTAAACGTCCTATAAACAAAATTGTGAAGTATATGAAGTTGATATGATGACAAATTTGCTCTACACAGCGATTTAGTAAATTTACAAGATATATTTATATTTTGTGTGCTGCAGAGAATTTGTTAACGAGTACTGTTTGTGTTTATGGAACACTTGATATTAAAAAAAAAACATTTTAAAAGACGTAAAACAAAAAACAAAATTGTGAAGTTTATTTTGTTGATATGATGACCTATTTCTCCACACAGCAATTTAGTAAGATTTACAAAATATGGTTATGTTTTGTGTGGTACACAGAATGTGCCGACGAACATTGTATTGAGTGTGAACAGAAGAGGACGGAGTGTACGCAGTGTGTGGAGGGGTACGCAGTGAATACGCAGGACAACTCATGTGCAGGTGTGTGTACGCTAAGAAGCAGAAACATTTTTTAATGCCTTCCCACTGGGCACACGACGTTGTTGCGACGTTGAATAAACGTCAATGACGTTGATGCAATGTCGCAACAACTTCGTGTGCCCAGTGGGTTAGACGTATATATACCCGTCTATAGTCTATAACACAATTTGTAGCGCATGCTATTCGTCGATTTCTCCGTCAATAATCAACCAATTCTCATGAAATTTTGTACAGGACATTTCCAAGTCATATCCTAACATCGGTCAAATGGTCTAACTTTTGGAATACTGAATATAATTTTTGCGAATTTTTTACCGATGTTAGTACATGACTTGGAAATGTTCTGTGCAAAATTTCAAGCAAATCGGTTCAGAATTGACGGAGAAATCGACGAAAAGCATGTGCTCCTCCGCTTTACATAGCTAGTGTAGTATAGATATAATAAACAAGATGGTCGTGGTGTGGTAACTACCCTGCAGCATTTACTACCAAGCGATTGCAGGATTAAATCGCCAGTTTGCAATTGAAAAAAATAAATAATAATTTGGAGCTAGATAGTTCTAACCATATTTTCCCTTTACATATGTAGCAGATGTAGCGTTTTTATTGGACAGAAAATATTAATTGTTGGTAATATTTGTGTGTTTAGCCTGTCCTAGGTTCTGTACGGAGTGCTCCTGGTCAGTCAGTAAAGGGAAGACAGCATGTCTGCAGAAAAGCTGTGAGCCGGGATATGTACGGAATGAACAGGACGGAGACTGTGACGGTATGTATTATTTGAGTGTGTGTGTGTGTGTGTGAGTGAGTGAGTGAGTGAGTGAGTGAGTGAGTGAGCGAGTGAGTGAGTGAGTGAGTGAGTGAGTGAGTGAGTGAGTGAGTGAGTGAGTGAGTGAGTGAGTGAGTGAGTGAGTGAGTGAGTGAGTGAGTGAGTGAGTGAGTGAGTGAGTGAGTGAGTGAGTGAGTGAGTGAGTGAGTGAGTGAGTGAGTGTGTTATATAATTAGTTTTACAAGATGATTATGTTTTATTTCAGAATGTCCTAACAGATGTTCTGTTAAGGACAACAACTGTGCGTGGTCGGTGGCCCTGGGTAAACCCACCTGTGTGGATTGTCTGATTGACGGAGAGACTTTCAAAGCCTGGTCTGTGACCACGGATAGAACAGAATGCAGAGGTGAGGAACTCATAGAACCTAGTCATAATAGACTTAAAGGGTCGCAATGACGGATATATGACCACACAGTACAGTAACACTTACAAGGTCACAACGTCAACCTGAGCTTATTAATTTATTGACGGCGTTAGAGTGACGTCACCTCAAGTGGTTGAAAATGTAACTTACATAGATCAGATCCGCATGGTCAATAAATTGTATTTTGGACTTTGATAATTTCTTAAGAGAGACGTTTAAAGCCTGGTATGTGACCACGGATAGAATTAAAATTGTAGGGGCCAAATCTCAAAGTGTTTTGCATTGACCATTACAACCATTCAGGCGGATACATTTTTTGACGACGTAATTTCAAGTGATTATAGTAGTTAATCCTTGTATTTGTGCTCTAGCATTTATCCTGACGTGATTCATTTACGTTTAAAGCAATGGTATGATTTTTAGCGGGTTAGCTCCCTGGCTGAACTCCAAAAAAGAATTCTGGATATATGTATAAATGGTGTGCCTTTTGTGCGGCTATACGATTTGAGCACCCCTAATGTTCGTTACGTCCACCAGAAATTCGTTTTGTCTTGTATATGTCCTGAATGTATTTTTTCGCATTAGATAGATAGCGCAACGCCACCAAAGACCTATATTATCTAATGGCCAGTGATGTCCGTTACTAAGCTCTAAGTATTACATGACCATAAGGGAAGCCATTTTAGGACAATAATTAACAACAACAACAACAACAAAAGGCTCTCTGCTACATGTTGCGCGTCTATGTTTACAGCATGTCCTGACAGATGTGAACACTGCGACCATAACTCTACCACAAACACCATGATTTGTGACTCGTGTTTTAGAGGGCATACCATGGAAGACTCGCCCAATGACATCTGTAAAGGTTTGTCATAACTTTTGATATTATCGTGCTTTAGAGGTCATACCATGGCAGATACACCCAATGACATATGTGAAGGTTTGTCATAACTTCTTATATTACCTTGTTTTAGAGGTTATATCATTGAAGACTCGCCCAATGACTTATAACTATGAAGGTTTTTCAGGGTTGTCCAGAAAAAAATATTGACGTAGCAAAAATGAAGTAGACAGTAGCAAAATATATGCAAAATTGAGCGATGCACCATTAGGCATTAAATTTGCAAAATTGCGAATCGCGACAGCTTGGCCGCCCTTGTTTTTCACAATAACTGTTGTCGATTCGTATACTGGATTTTATAGACAAAATAATCCATAATTTTTTTTAAGTTGGGTCACCTTCCAACATTAAAGACCATTAAGTCTACGTTTCGTGTTCTTACTTTATTTCATTCTATTTTTTTTCGTTATTTTTCTTGTGTAAATAAATGGATCAATTACATAATTAAAATGTTAATAGTAATTTGCTTATTATTATAATGTTACTGTACCTAAATCAGGTCCTGGACATTTTAGTTTTATGAATGAAACTGTTCTCAGCCCATGTTTAAATTGTTTTAGTTCAGTCATGTTTTTTCAGCTGTATTTTATTATGTTGATAAATTTTAATTGAGCCTTTTTAACATTTCTGTCAGTTTCAGTTTTGTATTAATTGCTGGGTTATATAAATTGAGATTTTAACTTTTGATAATTGAGCCAATTTTATTTTAAAATAATTCAGCCGTTTTTCAATTGAATAAATCGAGTTGTTTTCAGTTGTAATGATTGATTGTTTTTGACAGTTTGCCCAGACGATTGTAACAAATGTAAATACAACACTACCACGGAGACCACGTGGTGTTACTCAAACCCCGGATGTGACGACGGCTTCCTATACGAGGACGACGGAACATGCTCACGTGAGTCTGCCGAGATCGGTCACTCAAAGCTGGTTTAATGTAGGTCCAGCATCGCAGACACTGGACCAACATTGAACCAACATTGGGTAGGTGTATCGTGCTTGTTTGTCTTGCTAAATTTTTAATTACAATAGCACAATTATGATTAAAAAAATCATTTCCTATTAATGGTATAGATTGAAATTTAATTTGTGGAAATGACTTGTGTGTTGTTTCACTCATTTATCAGTACACGCCTGCTTTAAGGCAATGATATGTTTGGTGGAATTTGCAAATGATCCCCCCCCCCCCATGTTGAGCTGGCTGTTTGATATCGACCAACCACAGATTAGGAAATGATTGAAATTTTAAAATGCTGTGTGAGTTTACTGACAGCTGTGCTCAAGGCGTCAAACGCATACGGTGACGATTATAGGTGGGAAACCATCAAAATGGGCAGTGTCTGTAAGTGAACCTTGTGGGAGTGAAGTGTGATGTGTGAGAGGAAGGATGTGTTCTACGTGTCCTGTATGTCATATGATGTGGTAATGACTTTTGTAAATGGCTTATTGAGTCTGCTTTTGTTTACAGCTTGTGGTTATGACTTTTGTAAATCATGTATTAAGTCTGGTTTTGTTTCCAGCTTGTGGTAATGACTTTTGTAAGTCATGTATTGAGTCTGATCTTGTTTCCAGCTTGTGGTAATGACTTTTGTAAATCGTGTATTCAGTCTGGTTTTGTTTCCAGCTTGTGGTAATGACTTTTGTAAATCGTGTATTCAGTCTGGTTTTGTTTCCAGCTTGTGGTAATGACTTTTGTAAATCGTGTATCGAGTCTGGGTTTGTTTCCAGCTTGTGGTAATGACTTTTGTAAATCGTGTATTCAGTCTGGTTTTGTTTCCAGCTTGTGGTAATGACTTTTGTAAGTCATGTATTGAGTCTGGTTTTGTTTCCAGCTTGTGGTAATGACTTTTGTAAATTGTGTATTCAGTCTGGTTTTGTTTCCAGTTGTGGTAATGACTTCTCTAAATCGTGTATTGAGTCTGGTTTTGTTTACAGCTTGTGGTAATGATTTTTGTAAATCGTGTTTTGAGTCTGATTTTGTTTACAGCTTGTGGTAATGACTTCTGTAAGTCGTGCGATGAGTCAGGCTGCACAGAGTGTATGGAGGGTTACCCAGCATCTCCTGATGGTCAGACGTGCTACAGTGAGTATTAGATAACCACCATATGTTTACCATTGTTTACTCCAGATGTCTATGTGACAATCTGTACGGCGCCCGTATCGTGTTTATACAGCGAAGATTTCTTAATGGGAAATCAGCTAGGTTAATCAGGAGAAATAAATTGGATGAATTACAAATTAAAAGTCCATTAGCCGCCCTCTGGGTCAAGGCCTATGCTTGGGCAAAATATGAAGTTGATCAAGTGTGACAAGTTTTTGACAGGTTAGGCAAATTTATTTTCAATAACTTTTTTTTCAATAACTCGTCTGATGCTTAGAGTAGGCCTACCCACCAATGCTGACCTAACCTTTACAGTGCGGGGATCGACTTTAGACGTCAGAATCTGACGTCTGTAGACGTCATATTCTGACGACTAAAGTCGATCCCCGCACTATTAGAGTAAACATATTTATAACGGTCGTAGACCCATAACATAGGTATTCAAATGAATCGGAAAGAGCTAACTAAGACATTTCTAATGATTTCAAATTGAAAAAACCCCTTTGGTTACGATGTTTTTTTACAAATTATTTCAGCGCTTTAAGGGTTGATGTTGGACAACCGTCTGTGACGCTGGTCCAACTTTAACCCAACGTCTGATAACCATCTCGTGCCCGGTGGGTTTGTTCTTGAGTGAAACTATTATATTAAACACTAAGTCAATGTGTTACAATTTAGTTCTTGAGTCAAACTATGCTATCTTAATCCCTAACTCAATGTGTTACAATTTACAGTCTGTCGACGGTGGAGGATGGTCCAAAATGAAAGTTAGCTTTTTGGTATCCAGTCACTGAGTCAGTCAATCCCAAGCGATTGTCACGAAATTTTGCAACCATTATTATCTAGTCATTTGGCAACAATCCTGAAAATTTCGCGAAATTCCATTTAGTATTTCAAAAGTGAGACCATTCGACATGTAACGCAATTCTGAGAATAAACCGGAATAAAGTTATTGGGTTTATACATGTTATAGAGGAGCGTCATAAATGGACATTTACTACATGTCAAATGGTCTAGCTTTTGAACTATCCAATATTTTTTTACTAAATTTTCAGGATCGATGCCAAATGAGTAGAAAATAGGGTTTACAAAATTTCATGTAAATCGCTTGAGAATTGACTGACTGGATACCGTAAAGCTAACTTTAATTTTGACCATTCCCCGCCGTCGGACAGACTGTAGTTCTTGAGTCAACCTGTGACATCTTAGCTCCTGAGTGAGTGTGTTACATTTTAGTTTTTTCTTCGGGGTGGGGGGGGGGGCGTTCCCATACCTATAACAGGCCTACATTAATTTAGTGTTTATTTTGTTCCCAGAATGTCAAACAGAATGCGACAAGTGTAAGTTAAACCCCTCTAAAGACGGCACTGTGTGTGAAAATGAGAATCACTGTGACGACTATTACGGTCTTAACACAGACGGCCTCTGTGTGCGTGAGTACTTTGGCTTATCATTATCTTAGTAGCTTTTCACAGTTTTCACCTTTTTTTTTAATTTACAACCTTTATAATTGGCGCTCGTACATCTGCCAAGCATGACCCGAGTGTTGATTCAACGTTGTTATGTCGGAATAATTCATAATAAAAACGATCCCTAGTAGGTTGCCTCGCACTAATAAGTTATTTTCATTGCCTCTCCATCATTGAAAGATATGGGATGTTTTTTTGTGATTTTTTCAGCCTCTTACCCGCATTGTAATATTTGTGCTAATTGTAATATTTCGCCTCTGATTTTTACAGCATGTTAGGCTCATTGTAATATTTCGCCTCTGATTTTTACAGCATGTTAGGCTCATTGTAATATTTCGCCTCTGATTATGCAGCATGTAATGTTCATAGTAATAGTTTGTGGGGACCGCAAGTTCACCTCTGATTTTTACAGTATGTAATGCTCATTGTAATATTTCACCTCTGATGTCTACAGCATGTTGTGCTCATTGTAATATTTCACTTTTGATTTATTTCCAGCATGTGACGCCCACTGTAAGAGATGTGATGTGGATGAGGACAGCACACATTGCAGAGACAACCATTGTGATGAACGCTATGTTAACGACAAGAACGACAATTGTCTGTGTAAGCATACAATCATCTATAGGGCACACCATTTTATCTTCCCTCGTGTCACCAGTGTCTGTACCTTGTCTGTGTAGGCCTACAATCATCATAGGGCACTCCATTTTATCTTTCCTCGTGTCACCAGTATCTGTACCTCGTCTGTGTAAGCCTTCAATCATCTATAGGGCACTCCATTTTATCTTCCCTCGTGTCCCCAGTGTACTGTCTGTGTAAGCCTACAATCATCTATAGGGCACTCCATTTTATCTTCCCTCGTGTCACCAGTGTACTGTCTGTGTAAGCCTAGAATCATCTATAGGGCACTCCATTTTATCTTCCCTCGTGTCACCAGTGTCTGTACCTGTCTGTGAAAGCCTACAATCATCTATAGGGCACTCCATTTTATCTTCCCTCGTGTCACCAGTGTTTGTACCTGTCTGTGTAAGTCTAGAATCATCTATAGGGCACTCCATTTTATCTTTCCTCGTGTCACCAGTGTCTTTACCTGTCGGTGTAAGCCTACAATCATCTATAGGGCACACCATTTTATCTTCTCTCGTGTCACCAGTGTTTGTACCTGTCTGTGAAAGCCTACAATCATCTATAGGGCACTCCATTTTATCTTTCCTCGTGTCACCAGTGTCTTTACCTGTCGGTGTAAGCCTACAATCATCTATAGGACACTCCATTTTATCTTCCCTCGTGTCACCAGTGTACTGTCTGTGTAAGCCTAGAATCATCTATAGGGCTCTCCATTTTATCTTCCCTCGTGTCACCAGTGTCTGTACCTGTCTGTGTAAGCCCACAATCATCTATAGGGCACTCCATTTTATCTTTCCTCGTGTCACCAGTGTCTTTACCTGTCAGTGTAAGCCTAGAATCATCTATAGGGCACTCCATTTTATCTTCCCTCGTGTCACCAGTGTCTGTACCTTGTCTGTGTAAGCCTAGAATCATCTATAGGGCACTCCATTTTATCTTCCCTCGTGTCACCAGTGTCTGTACCGGTCTGTGTAAGCCTAGAATCATCTATAGGGCACTCCATTTTATCTTCCCTCGTGTCACCAGTGTTTGTACCTGTCTGTGTAAGCCTACAATCATCTATAGGGCACTCCATTTTATCTTCTCTCGTGTCACCAGTGTACTGTCTTTGTAAGCCTAGAATCATCTATAGGGTACTCCATTTTATCTTCCCTCGTGTCACCAGTGTCTGTACCTGTCTGTGTAAGCCTAGAATCATCTATAGGACACTCCATTTTATCTTCCTTCGTGTCACCAGTGTCTGTACCTGTCTGTGTAAGCCTAGAATCATCTATAGGGCACTCCATTTTATCTTCCCTCGTGTCACCAGTGTCTGTACCGGTCTGTGTAAGCCTAGAATCATCTATAGGGCACTCCATTTTATCTTCCCTCGTGTCACCAGTGTTTGTACCTGTCTGTGTAAGCCTACAATCATCTATAGGGCACTCCATTTTATCTTCTCTCGTGTCACCAGTGTACTGTCTGTGTAAGCCTAGAATCATCATAGGGCACTCCATTTTATCTTCCTTCGTGTCACCAGTGTTTGTACCTGTCTGTGTAAGCCTAGAATCATCTATAGGACACTCCATTTTATCTTCCTTCGTGTCACCAGTGTCTGTACCTGTCTGTGTAAGCCTAGAATCATCTATAGGGCACTCCATTTTATCTTCCCTCGTGTCACCAGTGTCTGTACCGGTCTGTGTAAGCCTAGAATCATCTATAGGGCACTCCATTTTATCTTCCCTCGTGTCACCAGTGTTTGTACCTGTCTGTGTAAGCCTACAATCATCTATAGGGCACTCCATTTTATCTTCCCTCGTGTCACCAGTGTTTGTACCTGTCTGTGTAAGCCTAGAATCATCTATAGGGCACTCCATTTTATCTTCTCTCGTGTCACCAGTGTACTGTCTTTGTAAGCCTAGAATCATCTATAGGGTACTCCATTTTATCTTCCCTCGTGTCACCAGTGTCTGTACCTGTCTGTGTAAGCCTAGAATCATCATAGGGCACTCCATTTTATCTTCCTTCGTGTCACCAGTGTTTGTACCTGTCTGTGTAAGCCTAGAATCATCTATAGGACACTCCATTTTATCTTCCTTCGTGTCACCAGTGTCTGTACCTGTCTGTGTAAGCCTAGAATCATCTATAGGGCACTCCATTTTATCTTCCCTCGTGTCACCAGTGTCTGTACCGGTCTGTGTAAGCCTAGAATCATCTATAGGGCACTCCATTTTATCTTCCCTCGTGTCACCAGTGTTTGTACCTGTCTGTGTAAGCCTACAATCATCTATAGGGCACTCCATTTTATCTTCCCTCGTGTCACCAGTGTTTGTACCTGTCTGTGTAAGCCTAGAATCATCTATAGGGCACTCCATTTTATCTTCTCTCGTGTCACCAGTGTACTGTCTTTGTAAGCCTAGAATCATCTATAGGGTACTCCATTTTATCTTCCCTCGTGTCACCAGTGTCTGTACCTGTCTGTGTAAGCCTAGAATCATCTATAGGGCACTCCATTTTATCTTCCCTCGTGTCACCAGTGTCTATACCTGTCTGTGTAAGCCTACAATCATCATAGGGCACTCCATTTTATCTTCCCTCGTGTCACCAGTGTCTATACCTGTCTGTGTAAGCCTACAATCATCTATAGGGCACTCCATTTTATCTTCCCTCGTGTCACCAGTGTCTATACCTGTCTGTGTAAGCCTACAATCATCATAGGGCACTCCATTTTATCTTCCCTCATGTCACCAGTGTCTGTACCTGTCTGTGTAAGCCTTCAATCATCTATAGGGCACTCCATTTTATCTTCCCTCGTGTCACCAGTGTACTGTCTGTGTAAGCCTAGAATCATCTATAGGGCACTCCATTTTATCTTCCCTCATGTCACCAGTGTCTGTACCTGTCTGTATAAGCCTACAATCATCTATAGGACACTCCATTTTATCTTCCCTCGTGTCACCAGTGTACCTGTCTGTGTAAGCCTAGAATCATCTATAGGGCACTCCATTTTATCTTCCCTCGTGTCACCAGTGTACTGTCTGTGTAAGCCTAGAATCATCTATAGGGCACTCCATTTTATCTTCCCTCGTGTCACCAGTGTCTGTACCTTGTCTGTGTAAGCCTAGAATCATCTATAGGGCACTCCATTTTATCTTCCCTCGTGTCCCCAGTGTACTGTCTGTGTAAGCCTTCAATCATCTATGGGGCACTCCATTTTATCTTCCCTCGTGTCACCAGTGTCTGTACCTCGGGCACTGGTGTCCATCTCCTGACTAGTTAATAATCACCACCAGGGGTCACAGCTTTCACAGCAGAATTTTGTACTCTCACGTCTAAATGTGTGAAGAGCCCCCAAAAGTGCAACATAGAATAATTCATGGTATTAGCAATGGGGTTAGCACTGCTGTTTCTGAAAATGAGATAAAAATATAAAGGTAAATATTTACCGAATGTATAGTAAAAAATGTGCTTAGCTCTCACATTTAAAACTCCATTAAGATGTTTATCGACAAGAAATATAAAATTGAAAGGCTTGTATGGCGCGTACAGATTCCCACGTTTTGACAAATAGGCTTCTAAACACAACTGGCCAATCACCATCTCACTCCCGGCTCGTGTGATTTATGAATTGCTGGCTGCTGGTTGGCGGTGATGTAACAGACGACAGAGACATCTGGTGTTGATTGAGGGTCTCAAGGCAGATGAGCTTCGGCTCAGTGGGTTCTCCGTCTGAAAATAAAGATGTTTTATTATTAGCAAAAGCCACGAAAAATATCAGTGGGTGAACACATACTTGTACTGTACTCACTGATAAATCAGTATATATTTTATCCTATTTCATATATATTTTTCATATTCCCTATATGCTTTTTACTATTCCATATACTTGTTTTCTTATTCCATATTTATTTTGCTACTATGTTACATTTGTTCACATTCCTTCCTGTTCCATATACATTTTTTTCATATTCCATATATATTTTTTACTATTCTGCATACTTTTTCCTTATTCCATATACATTTTGTTAGCCTACTATTCCATATACATTTTGTTAGCCTACTAGGCCTATTCCATATACATTTTGTTCACATTCCTATATATGTCCTTCATAATGCATATATATTCTTTACTGTTAGATGTACACTTGTTCCTAATACATATACATTATTTTCTATATTCAGCCTGCCCTGAGAACTGTGCAGAGTGTGAATTTGACGAGCTGGACGGTACACTTTGCCTGGAATGTGACGACAAATACGCCCTGAATGAAGACAACGGACAATGCCTACGTATGTACACCCATTACGTATTTGAGGGTCGAATGGCTGTACGCAGCTTTTCTGAAAGTAACGTCGATTTTCACTTTATCATTACTTTTCTGATTGATTTCTGATTTTCTGATTGCTTCCAAAAAAGGGGTATTGTACGACCTCCTTGAACACCCTCAAGATGAGGTTCAAGGAGGTTGTACAATACCCCTTTTTGATCTCTTGGTGACAATAGAAAATGAAATGAATCGGGTTTTAGGCAACCTTTGTGCCCAATAGGCTAAACTGGGTCAGGAGAAGCTCCTGAGGATGGTGAGACGATTGAGGCTCCCTACAATACTGATTTTTACACGTGGATGGGGAAGAAACATTTGTGCTTCTTTCTTTATCTGGGGGCGTGCCCCGGGAATTTTTTTTTAGAGAAAGTTTAAGGTGGCTTTTAGAAATAATATAAAGGCACATTTCAAGCTTTAAAACAACTAATTTTTCACTAAGGAAATACTGAAAAATATCTCTGAAAATGATTTCTGAAAATGTTAATAATAAACTTTTCTTGGTATGTATCATTGTCGTCAGAATGGAATGTGTTTTCGTCAGGGGGTGAGGGAGGGGGGGGGGGAGGGAGGTTGTCGTCAATCCTGACGACATGACGACAGATCTTCAGATGAAAAGAGAGAGGCCAATTATGTCCCGAATGAGGTCAATGGCTATACGATGCCATATAAATGTGTATACATGTATGCCCAATATCAATGGACCGACTTGATATTAAATATTTTGTCCTATCCATAATAAATATGAAACATCAAACCAATGTTGTCTTAACGTTGGCCCACAGAAACTTTTGTGATGTGTTTCTGTAGGCCATACCTTGTATTTTGTAGTGTTTAGGCCTACTGCCCACTGCGGAAGCTGTATTTAATACTGTAATTTTTGTTGTTTGTACAGAGCACTGTATTTTGTAGTGTATATTCTGTAGCGTGTACAGAGAACTGCGGCAGATGTATTCATGTTGTGGACGATAATGATGCTAACCGGAACACCCTGATGACCAGCGGCCGTGTGAAGTGTGACACAAACCAGTGTGAACCCGGCTACGGTCTGACCTCTGGAGGGCTCTGTCAAGGTCAGTACACGGCAGCCATCTTTAATTTAGTATAGAACCGGCTATGGTCTAACCTCTGGAGGGCTCTGTCAAGGTCAGTACACGGCAGCCATCTTTAATTTAGTATAGAACCGGCTATGGTCTAACCTCTGGAGGGCTCTGTCAAGGTCAGTACACGGCAGCCATCTTTAATTTGGCATACAACCGGCTACGGTCTAACCTCTGGAGGGCTGTGTCAAGGTCAGTATAAGGCAGGCATCTTGAATTTAGCATAAAACCGGCTACGGTCTTACCTCTGGTTGGCTGTGTCAAGGTCAGTACAAGCTGCTGGCGGTCATCTTTAATTTAGTGTGAACACTGCTATGATCTTTCCTCTGGCGAGCTGTACCAAGGTCAGTACAAGCTGCTGGTGTCCATCTTTGATTCAGTGTGGACCTGAATCAAATATGGACACCAGCAGCTTGTACCGGCTACGGACTGACCTCTGGAGGACTATTGTGAAGGTCAGTGCATGCTAGCTGCTGGCAGACATCTTTTATTCAGTATGAACCTGGCTACGGTTTGACTTCTGGAGGACTCAGTCAAGGTCAGTACATGCCACGGGGAGCCATCTTAGATTCAATGTGACGAGAGAATTTTAGTTCTCTCGTCGCATTGGTGCACCATATTACATATTTCAAAATACAATTCATTGATTACAAAAACAGTTTTCTCCCATTATCACGAGAGTCAATAGATGAAAAAATCCGACATCATATCCCATAGGAGTTTGAATCATGGTAAAATACAAACCCAAAATTGAAAAAGATACGAACATTGTTCTGCAAAACAGCTCTAATATTTGCAGATTACAGATAGACCATATGCATAATCTACCCGTATAAAGACACATTTTCAAATAGTTTTTTTTGTTGTCATTAATGATTTACTTTTAATTATTTAAATTTTCCACCACTTGATGTTGTGTCTCGCTACCGCGATCCACAACCTCAAGTGGTTGAAAATTACTCATATTTGTTTAATTTGAGACCAAACAGTTACAAAGTTTGATAATAAAACTAATAAAACGGATTGAAAACGACAATTTTCGTGATTAGCTGGCAAAGGGTTACCTTTTATTGAATTTCTTTATTTGTGTTTTTCTGCAGATTGTCCGGGTGAGTGTGACGTGTGTGAGATTGGCTCAGACGAATCAAGCTGTACCACGTGCAAGGCAGGGCACCATAGAAACACCAATCAGTGCTCAGGTAATGGCACGTTTACCATAGCTGGCTACCATTTTTTTTGTTCTGTTCCTAGCCTATGCTAACAAGTATACTGGCTTCCTAGCAAATTTCGCATTACTTTAAAATATGCACTATAACTTTCCGAACCCTAAACGAAAAATAACTTGCGTACCTCGCTGAGAGACTTACTCGTTTGGCTGAAATGCTCCAAATAATTGTTTATGCTGCAAGCCTACATACTTAAATAGATTGTTTGTTCCCCTTATACAAACTGGCAATAAATTTCTCTTTACCCGGCAAGCCTTGTGGAATGCTCTGCATGTGTCTATACATAATGCCCAAGCAATTTTAAATTACTAGAAATTACTAAATTCTCACTTATATTTGACCTGGCTTTCCGCCTTAGCTACTTGGTGGCCCGGCTCCCTGTTGACAAACATGTTTTGGCCACGATTATGATAGATAGTCATGCTAAGGATTTGTGTGCCTCTGAGCTCGGTCCGCTGAGGATTTAGCTGCACAGAAGCTCACTGTTGTATTGATTGATTGATAAGCACCAATCAGTGCTCAAGTAATGGAAGGGTTACCATATAAACACCAATCACTGCTCAAGTAATAACACGGTTACCATAGAAACACCAATCAGTGCTCATGTAATTGCGCGTTTACCATCACTACTCGGGTCACGGTTTCCTTAGAAACGGTAGATAGTCGATTATCATATTTCAGCCTGCCCCCTGTGTTATTTCGTATTTTCGTATGTTTGAAATAATCATTTCGCCAGACTCTGCATGAAATAAATAATTTATTTTAATAACAGTTCTCTATAAACATGTAACAAATTTGAAATTTTCAGCATGCCGCCGAGCAGAGTTGAAATAAATAATTTATTCGCGACAAAAAAATTCAGCCCTCCCCATGGAGATTGAATGGTGGGCCCCTTATTTGTATTTTAATCTGTCCACGCGGTAGATAATTTATCGTTATTTCGTTTTTGAGCCTGCCCACGGTAGATGTATATCGCATTTCCTTCAGCATGCTCACGCATAATATTGTTTTTATTGTAATTTCCTTCTTCCAGCATGCTCACGTCATAATATTGTTTTTATTGTATTTTTTTCTTCCAGCATGCTCACGTCATAATATTGTTTTTATTGTATTTTTTTCTTCCAGCATGCTCACGTCATAATATTGTTTTTATTGTATTTTTTTCTTCCAGCATGCTGACGTCATAATATTGTTTTTATTGTATTTTTTTCTTCCAGCATGCCCACGTCATAATTGATATGTTTTTTATTGTATTTTTTTTCTTCCAGCCTGCCCGCGTCACTGTGGTGAATGTGATCATGATAATGGTGAAGTGAGCTGCACGCAATGCTCCCCAGGTGCCACATACAACAGAGAAACTCATGAATGCGTCCGTGAGTAATAATAGCCTAAACTTCTAAATATATATCACGTTTAAAATTATATAATCTGACTTAGATAGCATAAAGCATACTACTGTTAGATCCATATATATTAAAGGGACTGGCCCAGGATAAAATCATCAAAAAAAAGGTGATTTTATTTTGGCTTCTTAATATGACCATATGATGTAAACATGTACATAGACTAGAACTGCAAAAGTTTTTAAATTTTTGTGCTGCGCATTCACCAGTTAGACTAGATATAGAGACGAAATCTCCGATTTCTAATTATTGACAACCATGTCAAAAATAGGAAATACGGGAATTTCGTATCTATATCTAGCCTAACTGGTGAATGCGCAGCAGACAAATTAAAAAACTTTTGCAGTTCTAGTCTATGGACTTGTTTACATCATATGGTCATATTAAGAACCCGAAATAAAATCACCGATTTTTTAATGATTTTAGCCTGGGCCAGTCCCTTTAAGCAATGAAAAGGATTTAATTGGCCAGTTGGCTGTGATGCTTATCTGATTAACCATTACAATTGTATAAACCATGGAAACCAAAATTTTTTTTTCAATTTGAAATCATCATAAATGTCTCAGTTAGATCTTTCCGCTTCAATTGAATAATTATGTTATGGGTCTACGGCCATTAGAAATAGTTTAATTCTTTCAGTGCTGGGACTGTCTCTATATGTCAGAATGTGACGTCTACAGACGTCACATTCCGACGTATAAAGACAGTCCCCGCGCTGAAAGAAGTAATGCTAAATCATTCTGATGTATTAATTATTTATATTATTTATATATTTTTTTGCTGTAGTGTGCTCGAGTCATTGTATGGAGTGTATTTATAACGTGAATACCCTGAAGACAGATTGTGAGGAAGATATGTGTGAAGAGGGGTACGGCCGGGATAACAGGAAGGACTGTACAGGTATGAAAACTGTGATTTACCAAATCGAAAGCTTCACAGAGCTCTAGAAAAAGAAGACTTGTTGTACATATGACATTAAGCCAATCATCTTTCATATTATATAGTGAATGCTGTTTCGCAAAAGTGTTTGTTATGGACACCAGAAAAAATCCTTGCTATGCAGCGTGCACATGTTTTTCAATGCATTTGATAAAAGAGACAGAATATAAATAAGTTTGTAGTATTCGGGTCATAAGTTGAGTTTCTCTTACATTTTTTATGGACCAAGATGTTTGTACAAGAAGAAATATTGTTAAAAGCATGTATGTGTACGCTGACGAAATATATCACTTTCATGGCACGCGTACAGTACACTTTGCACCAGACCATTTTTAGTCAGGAAGAAATGTGCACGGAAACAAAGTGCATGCAAATACCAATCAAGCGGTTCTCAATCAACAAAAAAAAACAAAAAAATAATGTATTAGCCTGCAATATTAATGTATCAAGTATCATGTAATAACAATAAATCTTGTTTTGTAAATCAGAGTGAATATACACTTATATATGGCATTTGCTGCAGGATCTTTGTAACGTTCTTTCACTGCCTGACATATTCTGACTTTGGTTACAGTGTTTTCGTTAATGTTCTTTCACTGACATCTTCTGTCTGTGGTTATTGATGTTATTGAGTGTTTATTGAGTGTTTATTGATGTTATTTTATTGCCTGACATATTCTCACTTTGTCCATTGATGTTGTTTCACTGACATGTTCTGACTTTGCTCGCAGAGTGTTTGTTAATGTTCTTTCATTGACAAAAAAATCAGCCCTCGCCAACTCATTCTACAACAAAACAGTGAGGGACTGGAACATTTTGAAAGTAGAAGTGAAGCTAGCACCTTCACCTGCAGCTTTCAATGCCAGACTGCTGCAATCGCCATGAGCTGTGCTGCGCTCGTCAACTTTGACTACAGATTTGGTTACAGATTGTTCATTAATATTTTTTCATCGCCTGACGTGTTTTTACTTTGGCTACAGAGTGTTCGATAATGTTCTTTCACTGCCTGACGTGTTTTGACTTCGGTTACAGAGTGTTCGATAATGTTCTTTCACTGCCTGGCATGTTGTGACTTTAGGTACACTGCAGAGTGTTCGTTGATGTTCTTTCATTGACATGTTCTAACTTTGGTAACAGAGTGTTCATTAATGTTCTTTCACTGCCTGACGTGTTCTGGTTTTGGTTATAGAGTGTTCGTTAATCGTTCTTTCACTGTCAGACATTTTCTGACTTCGATTACAGAGTGTTCGTTATTGTTCTTTCACTGCCTGACGTTTTCTGACTTCGATTACAGTGTGTTCGTAATTGTTCTTTCACTGCCTCACGTGTTCTGACTTTGGTTACAGAGTGTTCATTAATGTTCTTTCACTGCCTGACGTGTTCTGACTTTGGCTATAAAGTGTTCGTTAATGGTTCTTTCACTGTCTGACATTTTCTGACTTCGATTACAGTGTGTTCGTTATTGTTCTTTCACTGCCTGACGTGTTCTGACTTCGGTTTCAGAGTGTTCGTTATTGTTCTTTCACTGCCTGACGTGTTCTGACTTTGGTTTCAGAGTGTTCGTTATTGTTCTTTCACTGCCTGACATGTTCTGACTTCGGTTTCAGAGTGTTCGTTATTGTTCTTTCACTGCCTGACGTGTTCTGACTTCGGTTACAGAGTGTTCGTTAATGTTCTTTCACTGCCTCACGTGTTCTGACTCTCATGGGGATGTAAATGATGTCGATGACGTGGAATGTTTACAATGTCAAGACGACTTTGTTCTGGCTGATGACGGAACGGCATGTTTGGGTAGGTTATTATCCACTAGGTGTAGGCCTACTGCTAGATTTGTAGTAGGCCTACGCCTATAACATGTTTCCAAGTAAAAAAATTAAATAACGCTGAAATGTAATAGTTAGTTTTGTTATTTAAAGCCTGAAATAGCGTTAGCAATTTCAGCTTCAAATGAATTAAAAATAATAAATGTATCGCAATTTATTACGGGCCTCTGGTTTAAAAAGATCTTCCAACGTGATATCGCCTAATTATTTGATGTTCTAATTATAAAATGACATTAAAATAACTTACTGTATTGTAACTGATTTTAGGGCATATTAATATTAAAGTAATGTTAAGCTATTACCATTTGTCATATTATACCTGTAGTAACCGAGTTGACTGATTTTCACTGTTTTTCCACCAATTGTCATGAAATTACACAAGCATTTTTCTGATCCTGTGGCGACTAACCTGATCTTTTTAAAGAAATTATATGTGGCGACTAACATGAAAATATTTATTTTATAGTTGACAAGTTCATCCATATAACATAGTAAATGAAGCAATTTTTTAAACCCATTAACTTCATTTCAGAATTAAATTACATGTTAAATTGTTAAAGCTCTGAAATATTTTTTTTTAAATATTCAGGGTAGTCGCCGCATGACTAGAAAATAATTTTAAATTTATTGTGAATACGATTGTGGACCTTGAACATTTATTATTGTGTTGATCTTCATTTTAAGTCCCCCAGGTCATCACATATATTTTCGGTTTATTTTGTCGCACAAATTATGTTATTTGTTGTGTAGACTAGGACATCATTTTATGAGTTAACATAAACTGCGAATGTAAAAAGTATAAAAAAAAAATATTTTCATGGGTCAGGTCTGTCTGAAAAAGTAGTATGACATATTATCGTATAGGCAATATTACTTGCCCTTCTGGCATATATTATGAGCTTTGTAGCTAAATGTTTATATTTGCACGTTTTTAGTTGATCCCACCGTGAACTGTGACCTTGCTGAAGACAGAAGTTTTATTTGTGATGAAGGTCACTGTGATACACGTCACACGTGGGTGGATGGGGTGTGTGGAGGTAAAACGTTTTCAATTAAATAGAATACACAACTTTCAATACAATTGTGTGTTCCAAGTGAAGAGCTGTATAGTCCCCTATGTGTTCATTTAAAAACGTCCTCGCCAAATATGTTTCCGACTCTGATTAAATGACCTTCATATGGTAATCGGTGGTCACCACGTATGCTGATGCATAATTTTACATTTAAATGTTTGGCTAATTACAATATACGCCATCTATTTATTGTCTCACACTATGTGTAATAGTTTTACTATGAGACCTTTATCTGTATCAGCTTATATGACACTGTTTTTTTTCGAATAACGATAAAGGGCAGTCCTGTTATCTTACAATTCTATCGGTGTCAAAATACAAACGTTGTTCATATTGTAAATACAGCAAATGTTCAATGAATAAGGTGTTTGCCTCACACTTTGCTACTTGAATGAGTGCTGCATTTACACATGTATGCTATACATGTATATGTACCATTTCATGTTGTCTGATCATGTTATTGTATTTTTGTTTTTGTCCCAGCTATCTGCTATACCTGTGGCGGCACCAAGAACGAGACTCTTCTGACAACATGTGGGCACGAGGTGGACAACAATGACGTCACACATGACGCTGACGTCTGCAAGGAGCAGTGCTGGGTAATTTAAAATATTAAGTAGGGGCCAATAGCATTAATTTAAATTATTAAAGCGACACGATCAGGCGAAGATCATCAAAAAATCAGTATTTTTATTTTGGCTTCTTAAAATGGCCATAATTAGATGTGAATATGTCCATAGACTAGAACTGCGGAAGTCTTTTAAATTTGGGGCTGCTGTGGCAACGCAGCAAGTGTACCGAAAGCCCCATTTATCAGTTATTCCTGTATTTGTTATTTTGGACATGCATGTCCGAAATTAAATGTAGTCCTTATTTCTCGCTTAACTGGAGGTTCTCCTAGCCCAGTTTAGCCTATATGTGCACAAAGGTGGCCTAAAAACCCCATTCATTTCATTTATCGCTTAACTGGCCAATGCGCAACACAAAATTTATAAAAAAATACGCAATTCTAGTCCATTCACATGTTGATATATCAGACGCCAAAAAAAAATACTGATTGATAGTCTGATTGTGCCGCTCTAACCCTTTCAAGCCTGAACTTACCATTGTCATCTCCATCCACTACAAGCCGCGAATTGCTGTCGCAATTCTCGACTTGTAGTGGATGGAGACGACTTGATGTGGTTTTAAAATTAAAGAAAATTGCCATGTACCATGTGTACTGGTAAACCAGTTTCATGGGAATTTTCGTTCTAAAAACCTTTGTTGTAGGAAAATTAAGTCTTTTTTTCAGGGATGTAAAATGATGCTTTATTGCATCATGAGGGCTTTAAAGGTTAAGAGAGGTTTAAACAGATGATTGTTACTCTAAATTATGACAGTAGCCTATAATTTGTCAGTCTATTTATCTTGTCAATCGTATAATGATGGCTTAAATTAATGACCGTCAGTCAATTTAATTTGCCAATCGTAATGGCAAGTTTGTATTAAATACCATGCCGGCTGGGCAGGTTGAGGAAAGACGAAATCAGTTTTACTCTTCCGTAGCTGACACATTAAGCAAGGTGTGTCGTCATGATTCGCTGAATAAACATTGTCAGAGGTGGGCAAGTGGTCGCCACATCGCCACATGTGGCGACAGAAGAAAAATATCTGTAATGTAAATATTAAAAATGACCATTCATGATTAAGAGCACCTAAAATAGTCATTTGTGGCGACAGGACTCATTTCGCCTGCCCACCCCTGATTGTGGGCGCACAAAGCAATGGAAAGCATGTGCAGCATGGTCCACGTCCACAGGAGTGGGGTCAGCCGCAATGTAAATATCATGGTTCAGTGAAGCATAACGACCCAGCTGCTTTAAGTAGTTGCATGTCTGACAGAATGACTATTGTGATCGATTGACTTTGCTAGTTGACCTTCAGAGCCTGCTCTATGACAATTGTGACCTTGTTACAGGCTGTGATTATGAGGGACAGTTCTGGATCAGAGAGCTTTGCACGTGGATGTGGTATCCCTGACAACAGAGATAATATGACTTGTACGGATCACCAAAATGAACAGTGTTATGACGTCACAATGCCAGATGAAACTCTGGGCAAGGTCAGTCATTTTACTCATACTGTACATTTTAACTGATCTGCTAACAGGAGCACAAAAAGTACAAAACTTGGTTTCTCCACTATTTTCGACGATTTCCTTGCTGTCACCCGCAATTACGTCACATAAAGTTGGTGTCTGTGCATATCTTATTTAAAGAAACATCGGAAACGTGAAGAAGCTTACATCATTGGATTCATTGAAACATTTTTAGGCCTATATTTTCTATGTTTTCTCTTTTCTGACAGGAATGTTGGCGTTGCACTGACGAGAACCGCTCTAACGGATGGGAGCTGAGTGGTGGAGTCGAGAAACTGCTGAGTCATCCTGTTTGTCTTCTGGTGGTGATGATGCTGAGCAAACTCCTAATGTAGACACCACCGAGAATATTGACCATCTCATATTAGAAGACGTTATTTTTTTAATCTCAAAGACTTGGCAATGCTAAATATACAAAAATCAGGACTACATTTTATTATTGTGAGATAAACAATCTTAGTGATTTTTCTCACAAAATCTATTGGATCAATTCCCTTCTCATACAATTGTAGAATACTGACATAATAATTTGACACAATACTTTATATTTTGATTCTTTAGGTCTCATTAAAAACACCTAACGTTAGAAATGACTTGTCCTTTGCATTGACTTCTACACTTTCGTACTGGAAATCCTTTTACATATTTTATACAACATGTTTACTCTATTCATCCCAATAAAAATCATTGTTACATTAAAATAGTAGGGATGATCTCAAGACTATATGAAGAAAGGGCAAACAATCGTCATCTTTGCATTAGGCACTCATGACAGTATATCTGCTACGTATTATGAAAGTTTTTCTATAAAATGTTTTGAACATTTTGTGATCAAAATATGTTTATATTCATTTAGGGTATAATCGTGGTTATTATTCCAATTTTAAATGAATTTTATATAATGTGTGTGTGTTAGATTTAGTGGGCTGTCAAGCCTTGACACGATAACCTGGAGACGCCCAGTGTCACAACTTAAACATAAGGTTAGGACATACCCCTAGCTAACACATGTAACCTGGAGACAGCCAGTACATATGCCCGATGGTGGGGCATACCGCTAGCTGATACACATGTAAACTAGAGACGGCCAATATCAGGCCCTAGCATAAGGGAAGGGCATACCCCATAGCTAACCACTAGGTCGACTCCATAATGGTTTAATGTTGGGCAGACAGTTTAAGCCATGTCACAAGTTATAGCTGTTTTTAATCTTCGCAGCCTTGCGAATTTCATATTATTGAGACATGTGACAGTGGCTTCACCTCACTATTGTTAATAAACGTTTAGGGATCTGATCAGGCTATTGATCAAGAATCAGACATGTAACATCTGATACGAAATACTAATCATGATGTACCATACATCGCCGTGTACATTACGAGCATAACTTCAAATGTTTTTCATGTATCTTGCTCAAATTTCTTCTGCATGTTGATGATAACCAGTTCTCGGACATTAGGCCTATCAAAAATGGCTTGGAAAAAACAAAATGGCTGATTCATCGCACAAAATGGCCGATTGATCGTGATTTATTACATTTTAAAGCCCTGTGAGCATGATTATTTCTAAGTTTTTTTATGTATCATACTCAAATTTGTTCTAAGTGCCAAGATGGTATACAGGACCTATCTGCGGAATGAATTATCTTACTTACTTGGTTTAAACTATCATGGTCGCTTGTATGATGATCCAATAAACAAGTATATTAATGTAAAAATGATTATTTGACAATTTTATTGTGGTTTTATATCTGATAACGTTTATCATAACCGCAAAGATATGAACTTAAAAATAACTGATCACCATTATTTAGTCGTTAGAGCTGTGAGATTCATGATTTGCTGTGAGGAGGGTGTAATTGTAAACACACATATTTTCTTCTTCCTTTGGGTCTGAACCAGAGACATACAGTATGTGATGGTCAGTGTCCAGATACAGGAAGCCTGGCTGGAGCAGCTGCCTCACCTCATCTCCATCCCCATCCAGCATCAACACCTGATGCTGGGGGTTACCACAAACTATAAATCCCCCCCTGACCGCCCGTAGTGATACCTCCTGGTCGACCAAGCTTTACACCATTTATGGTGAAGTCATCCCAGATCTGAATCCACACAACAGCTAGAGTTAAGTCACCTATAGCCAGCATGAGCGTATGTCCATCATTAGAAACATTCCCTGAACAACAGCATTATCTCCATCTTTATGATGATATTTATAGTTCATTTCCCCATTATTTGAGTAACAGTATATTGCCAAACCTTTAAAATGTACAGTATAAACATGGTCACCTACACAGAGCACTGGGTAAAACTAAAAATTGGGGTAATTTTGAAGCATCAAAAATGGCAGTGAGTTGACCATCAAACTACTTGATGGGTTTGGTGCACTGATCCTAACAGAGCATAAAAAAGTCACTGGCTGCGCTAGGATTTTTTTTTTTCGCTTTAAAAACGTCATTTCCAAAAAGTTGCAACATTCCACTTACTACTCCGTCACCAAATCTAAACTATTTCAAAATTGATGTTACTTTGGTTAGCTTGATATCACACTTTTAAACGTGATATCCTTATTAAAGCATAATACTAAACAATCGTATCACAAAACTGCTAAAAAATGAAGAGAATTTGACGTGATAAAAAAAGCTTTATTGCAACTCCGTTATCAAGCCAAATAATACTCAACTCCGTTACTAAATGTATGGCTCGACAAAAATATAAACTGTATATTCTGTTATCATAACATCGATTATAAATGGGTGCTCTATTTATATGGGGACAACGAGCCATGTTTTAAAAGACTATATCATCAATCATTATTACTGTAAAACCCATACAATTTGGCAATTCACTACTCCGTTCTCTTTTCTTGGTAACGGAGTAGAGTGGAACGGAGTAGTAAAATTAAAAGTATTCTTGGGATTAATGAAAATATATGAATTATTATTCAAAGATATATCATACAGATGGAAATAGTCCCCTTATAGTAACTGTTCTGATCATGCAAACATAAAACCAATTCGTTTTTAGACCCACAATGCTAAGAACGGAGTAATAAAAACAAAAGCATATTTTCTACCGTTTTGGTAATACCTGTTTCGAATAACTTGTCACTCAACAATATAATTTATTTCAAGGTGAAAAACTCGTATAAGACCTTCAGTGTGTCAAACTACACTTGATATGATTTTAGTTCATGATTATTCACTTGATGGGGCAATGATGGTGACGGAGTAGAGTGCAAATGTGGGGACATCTATATTCATCAAAATTATATATATCGATATCAATTTGAAGTCGAATTTTAATCATTGATTAGTTTAAGTGAACAATGTCTCGCCATGAAATGTAATTATTAGAATTATATTGTGTATTTGTATCCTACAGTGAAGTTTCAAATAGTGGAATTTTCTCTGGGGACATGCCATTTTCCACGTTTCAAACTGGGCCAGGAGAACCTCCTGAGGATGATGAGATGATTGAGATGACACTGTCCTCCAGACACAGGTTCGAAATTCGAGCCCTGGCGATCTGAGGCCGAGCACGCTACCTCTCGGTCACGGAGGCTCCCCACAATACTGACTTTCACACGTGGATGGGGTAGAAACATTTTTGTTTCTTTCAAACCGCCGAGACCGGGAACCGAACCCCGAACTCTGGCGTGAAGGGCAGCGGTGCTAACCACTACCCTAGGGCCCCTGCCCCGCGGTAGCGAGACACAGCTTCAATTGGGTGAAAATGTAAATTATATCAGGCAGTGGTGTTGTTTCAATGCTGGGCCAGCGTCGCTGACGGTGATTCAAAAATTGTCTGGGTTACTCTGATGACCAGTCTGTGTAACTTTGATTTTGACACCACTCATTGATTCTGTCCTTCTCCCACATACTCTATCCTCTTCCATAACCATTTATTCACAATCACCAGCTTTTTCTATACTACATAATCCTCTAAATACTGATGACAGTAACCTCGCCTTGGATCAATAAGCTCATTTGGATATAGTGCACAATCCAAAAACTGTAATAGTCTATATTGCTTGTTGAGAACAGGATTTCCACAAACAGTATTAAGTGGACTTTGACTCCGATACCGTCAGACTAATCCAGTGAGCCTACGATATAATGATAATGTAGGACTTTAATCTTGGGATATATATGGACCTTGATCTATCATTGTGACTGACATCCATCCCCAGCAAAAACAAGACGCTCACCCAAGGCTCAGTTTTGGTTCAGCGTCACAGACAGTTGCCCAACAATGAACCAACATTGGGTGAACGTACTGTATTTGAAATGTGTGCAATCTACGAGTTAGCCATCTGTGTCCCGTAGGCCATCAGCATTAATCACATAAAAATATTATTAAAGAAAAATGGCCCCGTTTTTGTTGCAAAACCAAAAAACATATAGTTGTTACACAACTAGAAGTTAATTATGACATGCTCTTATCTTACTGTAGTAGCGTGAAATAGTGAGAAACTGTTTATGTCCGCCCCGCGGGATCATACACTAATTCAATAATATTAATGAGGTAGGGACCCTGCATTTATAAGCATGGATATTACACCTATCCGGGGCAGTGTTCTAAGACGATCTAAATGTTAGGCTGATAGTTAAGTTTATACTAGCCATACATTCATGTAGTCAATTAGCAGATTAGCTCATGAATCATCTTTTCAAATCGTACATGTCCACTCGTGTAGGCTACCATTTTAAATTACAACCTTGCAACCATTTCTGTATAGTTAACTTATCGTAGACATTGCCATCTTTGTCATATTATATTCACTTGAGTGAAGTGAAACACATGAAATTAAAGTGCCTTGTATGAGGACACAAGCCAAAACTACAATTTACCAATGTAAACAGACATCAGCTACTGGAAAGTGCCACACTCTAATTATTGTTACTGTGCGACGTCGCTCTCATCCCCCGTGATGTCCAAATGATGTGGAATCCGTTTTTGACGAATCTTAACTGTCCTTGAACAAATCAGTAATCCTATTTCTTTTGTTGGAAAACCTCATACACCATCATTATATAGACAATATTTTTATTCAATTTGTTATTGATAGCAGTTGATAATAATAATATTGTTGTTAATAAAATATGGTGCTTTTATAAAACAGTGTTTCTTCGTGTCACGTATTTTTTAATTGGTTTGGTCTAGGGGGCATAAACTCAGGAAAAATTAATCATGGGTAACTTTTTCTCAATTCAAGCAATGTACTTTAGGTCTACTGTGCTGCACATTACCATTGCCGCCGATCTTGCTGCACTGGATAATATATCAAATTAATAGTTTATATTAGGCACTTTATAAATGCTCTTATTATTATGTCATTTTTAAACATTTAAACTATTTCTTTCTTTCTTCATGCACAACAATCAGCCTACATTTTTTATAGCCCCCCCCCCCTAAATGTATTCGGTGGTGGATAGGAAACCACATCTGGTGGTAAGGAAATTCATGCAATAATTGGGCATGGAAATAATTATAATGTATATATGCTTTTGTTTGGGAGTATGGGAACATGGGAACATATAGGAAGCTTGGGACCCTCTAGTACACTGGAGGTTATATAATTCAGAACCTGGTTCTGTTCCCAAGGTATATAAACTACTAGTTCATGTATTATTTTGTACATCATACAAAGTCTAGCTTGTTCCCTCCGTCTTGTGAGAGACTCTAGTCTAACTCGTTTAGCATAGATGTTAAGCTGCTAGTGTTATGCCAGCGGCTGCACACATAACGGGCAGCTCTTTATGTCAAGCCTCCATTCACCTGTGTATGGGGAGCCCACATTGTGCAAATATATTCTGAATGTTGTCTCATGCTATTTTGAGGTTTTTAATGTAATCTCAACAACCCTAGCATTGAATTAGCATTGGATGTCACCATCTTAATGTGGCTATTCCACTTGAGATGTGAGGTGATGAAAATGTCATAGTAAAGTGTCCCATCGTTGGTTCACTGTTGGCCCACCGTCTACGATGTTGGCCCAACAGTAAACCAACGTTGGGCCAACGTCTCGTGTTTGCTGGGTATGACATTTGATTAGTAGGCCTATAGCCCCAGCGTGACTGTAGGCCCTACTGGCAAGCGGTGGATTCTTAGTTAGGATTAGTACTGACGCTGTAAGTCTTTTAGATGCTAAATTTAGACATTTGGCTTGTCTTATCACAAATTTCAAACGTAAATTTCCTTTTTTCAAAATATTTTCTAAAATCAATATACCAGCTGATCAACCCCAGCTTGGATCAACCCCAGATTTCCCTGTTTTATAAAAAATAAGTTGTTAGCATGTTTCGAACTAGGCTTTCGTGCAGAAAAAAGATACCAAAATCAAGATAAAGGGGGTTTGTTGAAGGGCTATCTTTGACTTTTATCGGCTTTTCTGCTATTTTATTTCTGTTTGATTGATTTTATGTTATTTTAAACATTCAGATTATATGCATAACGTTAGTTAACATCGTAACTTCCCAGGTTTTATATCACGGATCACTGACAGTGCACACTGCACACTGCAGTGACTGCTCAAAGATGAGTTCCACTTGCACATGATCACCATTGGGTTCTATGGTTGCTTTAGCTGCCGTGGATGTACAAAGGAAGTCTGTGAGCACTGAATTCGGCTCTTGATGTGGCCCACCGGCTTAGTGATACACAGCTCCGAGTAAAAAGCAACTGGACTAAAGGCGGGATTGTGATCGATCGATAATTATCGGAAGGCCCGGGCAGCCTGCATGCGGGCTAGCTAACCTAAACAAACAAACAAACTTCCAGACGTCGAGAGAAGGGCCGGTTTTGTGTCGCCCCAAATTGTTCTAATAATGACAAGGACAACAGAGGATTAAGTTTTTTTCGCTTCCCTAACGACAAAGATAGGTTAGCTGCGAATATTGATGTTTTACATTGCCGATTTTAATAACTATTTAATAAATTATGACTGATCTTGTTTTGACCAGGTGGGCGATAATTAGCTAATTAACATGATTTGCTATCACATGATTTCAGAGGTACAGCTGCGGAATTAGCTCGCAGTGGGTCGATAAGATTCTATTCTACCGTGATTTCAGGTCTCACACAAGTAATTACCAGATTACAGTCCCATAGACTTAAGTCCCTTCATGTATTATCCCCCACACGCTAGAAAAATAATTTAAGTTTGGGTTAGCCACCTTCATTTTTGTTTAATTACAGCCGAAGTCAGTGATTATATTCTCTAACTGGGACTGGGTGGGGAGATGGCATTGTCAGGGTTCACGCTAATTATAATAACCTAATTAATTTTGTTGTAGACTCTATTTGTATTTTAGAAGTATCGGTAAGCCCATTTCACAATTTATTTTTCATAATAATAATGAAATGAGACCTATCATTTTCATATTTTGTTACATGTAAGCCCTATGTCGAATAGTCTAACTTAAAAAATACACAACAACATTCCACAAAATTTTCAGGGATGTTGCGGAAAGATGAAAGTGTGATCTGTGAAAAATTTCATACAAAAATTGTAAACTGAATGGCTATTCATACAACAGAGTTAAGTTAATATGGCAGTCAATGGGACTGTCGATAGACATACATTGTAATAATTACTATTATGTAAGATTACCCACTGCCAATTTTAAATATCAACCGAGAAAATAAAAAAGGTCATAAATATCGGGATACTGTATTACATGACTTACCAAAATAACCTGGAATATTAGAATAACTGCCTCATTTACAGACTGATTGGCTATATGTGTGTATTCTAGTGAATTCTGTATTACAGTATTTAGACACTGCCAGTATGTGGTGAAACAGAATGTAAATACATATCTATATATATATCTATGTATATCTATATATATATCTATGCAGTCCTGTTTCCAATGATTTTTGATTATCAACATCATACTCCCCATATTCATGGATTACTATTTTCATCTATTTATGTTTTATAAAAAATGTTAATATTGTTAATAGGTCTAAACAGTGGGTTTTCAACATCAGAAGAGAAGATTTGTTGAACAAGGATATTAAATACTTATATAACAACTGCGTCCTCTGCAGCAATCATTTTGCTCTACAAATGTTCATGAATGCTAAAAGTCCCAACGGCCTAATCAAAACAGCTATACGATCACTGATGGACATTGAAAATCCACCCAATGCAGTGACTGCACCCAGAAAGCGGCTATGTGACAGATTCAATATTGGTAATTGCATGATTTTATCAACCACCACTAAATATCAGTTTCTTGACTAGTATATGTTACTATACATTTAATTTTAAATTTTTTGCAAATCTATTCAATTGCATGTATTTTGTATTAGTTATTAACAGATTTTTTTTTTTTATTCAGAAGTGGTATATAAAAATCATTAGACAATATCATTATTAATATTTAAAATTACATTATAATTTAAAAAACATTTTTATGATTTTTTGTTTGCTGACTGACCAAGCATAATCTCTCCAATAGGGATAACAAGGTGCTTGATGAAGGTGGGTGGGGATGTCACCGACCAAAATTATATGTCTAATCCCTTTCAGTATTCTTAAAAATGTTTTTTAGTCAACTAAAAAATATCAAGTTTGTTGCGTTGCACAATTTACAGTTACCCCTAGGTAACTGTATTTTGCAACGCAACAAATCTGAAATTTCTACATCAAAAAGACAAACAGCATTGCTAAGCTATTATAGTGATGCATCCTAAACACCTCCAGACAGAAATGATATCTTTGTTTTTTTTATCCAAGATGCTCTAAAATGTGATGGTTAGGATTCTGTTTACTTCAAAGGGAATACATTGTATAAATCACCATCCAATACTAATTTTATTTGCAGTTGCTAACATAGTGGATGAAGAGCACCCATCACATAAACTATTGAGGACACTTCACCAGTTCCAGCAGGAAGGCGACCTTTGTGACGTCACTGTGGTGTCGTCTGATGGTGAGGCGTTTGAGGCGCACGCTGGGGTGCTCGCCGCAGCCAGCTCCGTGTTAAAACGGCAGCTCGAGCAATGTAAACGCGGGAATTATCAAATTCTCACATCATTTAGTGGACATGAGATTATTACCTTTATCCTGTATGCTTACACGGGAGAGCGGACTGACCCACTCTTATCTGGCATGACAGGTATGGGTTTCCTCTGTGAGAAGTATGATAATGTGTCTCACGCTGAAATGATGCTCTCAATGCTAAGCGAGTTTGCTATCAGAGGCTTGTTCTGTAATATGTCTTACCACAATACACAAGGATCTATTCAACCAGCTCACTCTTATCTTCTGGCGGCTAAATGCCCTATTGTGCTGCAGCATGTTACTAGTGAGACTATGCTTTATATGGATGTGGGGACTTCAATGGATAACTATTCTGTAGATCTGAGTAAAGTTATTATGCCTTTTCTCTACTGTGTGAATTTCGCGACCTCTGATAAATTAGTAAATACACAGTCATTAGGTGTGTACACATGTCAAATCTGTGAAAAAACATTTAAATTTAAATCGAAGCTTGTGGCACACCAACAAACTCACACAAATCATAAGCCGTGTGCATGTGATAAATGTGGCAAGAAATTCAAATATATGTGCCACCTTAAAAGACATGAAATGATTCATTCAAAAGAAACACATTGCAAAATTTGTGATGAAGTATTTAGTTGTGAAATTGTTTTAAAAGAACACTTAGTATCTCATGCAAATGAGAGACCTTATGTTTGTGTGACATGTGGTAAAGACTTTAAGACAAAGTCCAACCTGACGTGTCATGAGAAGAGTCATTCCGATAACAAACCTCATCCATGTGACGTGTGTAACAAGAGCTTCAAGATGAGATGTCACCTGACGGAACACCAACTGACTCACCTCAATCCGCGACCTCATAAATGTGACACGTGCGGCAAAACTTTTGTCTATAAATCCTCCCTTAACACTCACAAACATATACATTCAGGACAGACATTCTGCTGTGATAAATGTGGCAAGATCTTCAGGTGTAAATCCAATTTGAGCCAGCACCAGGTTACCCATGCAGTGAAAAACAAAGACCTCGTATGCCAGTATTGTGACAAAAGCTTTAACAATTTGTCAGATTTGGAAGCACATAAACCAATCCACAAGCCCGTCCTGTCTCATGTTTGTGATATCTGTGACGAAGCCTTCACTCAGATTTCGCACCTGAAGGACCACGAGATGCGGCACACTGAAAACAGACCCCACATGTGCACTGTATGTGAGAAAGGGTTTCCTTTAAAATCTCAACTCAGAGCTCATAAACTGATTCATACTAGTGACAGGTCTTACATCTGCCAAGTGTGTGACAAAGGGTTCCCACAGAAATCATACCTTAATCGACATCAGTTGACTCACAGTGAAATCAATGATAAATCATATTCATGCGATACTTGTCTCAAAAGCTTTTCACGTCTGTTGTATCTTAGAAGACATCAGCAGACCCATACAAAGGAGAAGCGTTACCTTTGTGAGGTATGTGACAAGGTGTTTCATCAGAAGTCATATCTTCACAGACATAAAATGACACACACAAGCGACAAACGCTATGTATGTGACATATGTCAAGAAAGGTTTTCACAAAAAGCATACCTCAACAGACACAAAATGTCTCACCAAAATCCTGTTAAGCCTCATTCGTGTGAGACCTGTGGGAAATGTTTTTTGCGCAAGGGAGACCTCAAGGTACATGCAGTCATCCACTCAGGTGCTAAACCATATGTATGTAATGTGTGCGGAAATGGTTTTGTATCAAGAAGGGACATGAACAGACATCAAATGGGATCAAGGTGTCGGTGAAATTTTGAAATTTAACTTGCTAAATCTACCCACCCATGGTTTATTGGATTGGTATTAATTTTATCCCATGGCAAAGTACTTTTAATCACAATATGTGTGTGTGGAGGGGGTGAAGCCTAACTGCACTTTACTGCCATTTTTGTCTGTTTATGACGCACAAAACGAGATGCACGAAATGCATGCGATATTTTCACCAAGAAAGGGGGGGGGCGTACGCCCTATGCTGGATCCACCACTGCCATGCTATCCTATGACTGTATCCGTCATTGAAATCACCACGAAGAAGAATGATGAATTTTTGAAATTTAATTTGCTAAATCTACCCACCCATGGTTTATTGGATTGGTATTAATTTTATCCCATGGCAAAGTACATTTAATCACAATATGTGTGTGTGGAGGGGGTGAAGCCTAACTGCACTTTACTGCCATTTTTGTCTGTTTATGACGCACAAAACGAGATGCACGAAATGCATGCGATATTTTCACCAAGAAGGGGGGGGGGCGTACGCCCTATGCTGGATCCGCCACTGCCATGCTATCCTATGACTGTATCCGTCATTGAAATCACCACGAAGAAGAATGATGAATTTTTGAAATTTAATTTGCTAAATCTACCCACCCATGGTTTATTGGATTGGTATTAATTTTATCCCATGGCAAAGTACATTTAATCACAATATGTGTGTGTGGAGGGGGTGAAGCCTAACTGCACTTTACTGCCATTTTTGTCTGTTTATGACGCACAAAACGAGATGCACGAAATGTAGAGTACTGTTAGCTGCCTAACATGCAGTGGCGGATCCAAAATGTGCAAGAGGAGGGGGCATAAGCCAAATTTTAGCTGAAAAAGGGGTGTTAGCTTCACTTTATTCCAAAAAATGCATGAAAATGCGATATTTTCACCAAGAAAGGGGGGGGGGGCGTACGCCGGGTATGCCCTATGCTGGATCCGCCACTGCCATGCTATCCTATGACTGTATTCCGTCATTGAAATCACCACGAAGGAGAATGATGAATTTTTGTTTTACAACTTTGTCTCTGAAATCGATGCCATAGCAGACCTAAAACAAATTGATGGATACATATTTTTTCCACACAAATCAGGGCATATATGGTATTGAAAGTGATTTATTCACTGCACATCAAGCCAATCACTGACATGACCAAGTGAGAAACATGTTAAAACATATTACATTTGTAAAAAAAATACTTCGATATATATGGTCGAATTTGAATTCACTTGACATCTCCTGTCTTGTTAACATGGTTAATGTCTTATTAATGAATTTATTTACAACATACATTTATTATTTCTAAAGAAATAGGAATTACCTTTTTACCTAATATTAATAACTATTTACATCGCATATATTTTTTACTTTTTCATGTCATTGAATCACATTATATTTATCATTATATTGATGTTTGTTTTTTATATCACTAAAATTATTGATAGGCTAGACAACGGATTTATTATATATAATATTTTCAAAATATTTTATATTTATTATAAAGAATACTTAGTAAAAATGATGCATGCACTACTTCCGTGTTCCTCGTAATTTGTTTATATTTCTGGCATAGTCTCGTCATGTGCACTGCTGTATTCACTGTCCAAGAAAAACATAATATGCCTACTCATAACTATCATACTATTGATAATCACGTTTTAAACAGATGTAGAAAAACATTACCAAAACTGTATGTAAGTTATGCATCAAAAGCATTAATTTATGATGTTTTAAATAGGCATATTTAAAAAATATGTTTAGAAAAACATCGTCAGTATGTTATCTCTACAGTATCTTATTCAACACCATACACATGTTTTCACCAAATATTATCATTAGGCTAAATAGGGCGGGGGCCCCAGTTCAGTGGTTAAAGCTGCCTGCTTGGAAAGTCTGATTCGAACCCCGCTTTAGCATTCAAGTTTAAAAAAAAAAATGTTTCCTCCCTGCTCACTCGTAAAGATTTGATATTGTGGAGGCCCTCCGTGACAGAGAAGTTAGCGAGCTCGGCCTAAGACCTGCAGGTTTTGAATTCGTCGCGTCATGTGTCTGGAGGGCAGTGGCATCTTCTTCATCGCAACATCCTTAGGAGGTTCTCCTGGCCCAGTATTCACTTCCATACATGTCTTATCTGTACATTACATAATAATTTTTTGTTTTTTGGACGCTTTTTGACCCCCCCTCTCCTTTTCGTAACGTTTTTTTGGTCACTTTGACTACAGCAAGTAAGTCATCCCTTAACTTAAGCCCTATGGATTTCCTAAAAATAATTTTTTTTTTTTTTTTTTTTTGGAAATCCATAAAATAAATTTGGGTCGCACATGTTTTGATAGGGTCGGTCGGAAATCGGAAACAAACAATATTTTTTTTAGGCCCTAGGATGCTACAAGGGTGAACCCTTTCCAGTTTTAGTTTAACCCTTACAAATAAGGTTGTATAAACCGCATGGAGACCAAAGTGTTCTTTTTAATTTAAAAAATCATCATTAATATCTTTACAAATTCTGATTTTGCCTTCTATCAAAACGTTCTCATTATTATAATCACAATCACTGTTTGCGAGGTAAAAGCAGCCCGGCATTAACCTTTCAAAGCTCAAATGTTGTTATATAGACCATAGAAACGAAAGGGTTTTTAGCTTGGAGACATAACTAGGGCGGAGGCCTTTTTTCTCTCAATTCCCTCCTTCCTGCCGAGTTATCCAGCCTGTGAACATACAAGTATATTTTAATCACAATATTTTGGCAGGAGCAGGATTCGAAGCGGTGCATATGTTTTTCATGAGTCTTTCACCTTAACGATATGCGCCACGAAGCTTACGGTCTAAATACTGGCTATTATGATGGTAATATGTGCGCCACCAGGTGACTGATTATGCAGTGATGTCCAACTCCACCTAGTGATTATTAGCAAACCTTTGCCCGCCGTCAGATTAACTTGTATCGCATATTTTTCGCCAATTTCTCAGTAAATTCTCAACTGATTTTCACGAAATTTCGCAATGACGTTTTTTGCCTCATGCGGCGAGTACCGTGAATTTTTTATTAGAAAATATTGTATAGCTAAAAAATTAGACCATCTGCCATGTAATGCAATTCAGGCTTCACTTGACTCAGGTGTAAATGAGTACCTGGTAGGACAGAGATGGCAATGTGTGCGACTAGTTCCTAGCGCCGAAATGGCTGCAAGTGCTGTATGCTCCAAAAAGGGAGTTAAAATGGTACATGATTGAACAGGTCCAGTGACCAGGGGTAATATGTGTGAAGCGCACAGAGCATTGTATGTGCGCTATATAAGAATTCACCATTATTAATATAGTCAGGTAACATAGTTGAACAAGACGTCATCACGCATGTGCATTCGCGGTTCGGCGCACCAGTTTTTTTGCTTTTGAGCATGCGCATTTGGGGACGAATTCTCCTCACATAGATGTCGCTCATGTCGCACACGCAAAGATTGATGCAAGATATATAGCCGGGAATTGTAGTTGTATTCTACTTAAATTAAGGTCCGATATGTCACATATGAACTCAAGAATTACAGGGATGTAATTAATATATTTATTTATAAGTAAGATGATGTTAGATTGGCCGTAGCTCATCAAAATGAGTGCAGAGGGGCAATTTAAAGTTGGTACCAAAGCCACTTTGATACTAGATTCACGGCTTTGTGGCTCGCTGCGCTCGCCCAGGGCCATTGTTTACTCGGCTACCTTCTCGGCTAACCTGAGCACTGACAGTAAACGCGCAACTACCTGAGCACTGATTGGTGTTTCTATGGTAACCGTGCCATTACTAAGTCGGAGTTCTATGGGGTCAAAGGTCTTTCCAATAAATTACTTAAAAATTATTTAACTCGTAGGCAACAATATGTCTCACTTGAAGATAAAGATTCTAATTTGCTGGGAACAAAAACCGGTGTTCCACAGGGATCAATACTCGGTCCACTGTTATTTCTAATATATGTAAATGCTTTTGTAAAATGCAGTGATACATTATTCTTTATTTTATTTGCTGATGATACAACACTAATTGTTGATTTAGATTTGTATAATAAATTAAAAAAAAAACTATCATTATGGTTAAAGTTAAATAAATTGTCTATAAATGGGAACAAATCGAAATGTATGGTATTTCGAGAACTACAAACAACAGTAGCAATTCCAGAACTTACGATTGATGAGAACATCATAAAAGTTGTTGATAACTTTTCATTTCTTGGATTAAACAATAATACAAATTTAACATGGGAAAATCATATTGATTGTATTAGTATTAAAATTTCTAGATTGGTATCATGAAAAGGATAAGACATGTCATCCCTTTTGATATTTTGGTAATGCTTTATAATACACTAATATTACCTCATATAAATTATTCCATTTTAGCATGGTGATACCAGTCAGGTAGAATTATGCTTTTCAAAAAAAAAAGTTTTTAGAGCAATAACTGGTAGCAAGTTGTTTGCACAAGAAGAGACATGAACAGACATCAAATGGGATCAAGATCTCGGTGAAATTTTGAAATTTAATATGCTAAATCCACCCATACATGGTTTATTGGATTGATATTAATTTTATCCCATGGCAAAGTACTTAAAATCACAATATGTGTGTGTGTGTGTGTGGGGGGGGGGGGGGGGGGTGAATCTTAACTGCATTTTACTGCCAATATTGTCTATTTATGATGTACATAACGAAAATGGACAGTATTGCTAGCTGCCTAAAATGCTATACTATGACTGTATCCGTCATTGAAATCACCACGAAGGAGAATGATGAATTATTGTTTTACAACTTTTCTCGATGGCGTTGCAAACCTAAAACAAATTTATCGATACATATGTTTTTCACACAAATCTGGGCATATATGCTATTGAAAATGATTTATTCACTGCACATGAAACCAATCACTGACATGACCCAAGTGAGAATCAGTTAAAAACATGTTAAAACATATTATATTTATAAAATGCAAATGGGTTAAAAAACGAATCAAACGAAAGGTGAATCGAATCGCCTGTTCTTAGGGTACGAACATCGAGGATTTCACAGATAAGTAGTGTAATAAACTAACCTAAAAACGTATATCTATTTTTACTAGCTCTACTGTTTCAGTTGTCTGGGCTTAAAGGGACTGGCCCACGCTAAAATCATCAAAAAATCAGTGATTTTATTTTGGCTTCTTAATATGACCATATGATGTAAACATGTCCATAGACTAGAACTGCAAAGTTTTTTTAATTTTTGAGCTGCGCATTCACCAGTTAGACTAGATATAGAGACGAAATTCCTGAGTTTTATTTATTGACAACCATGTCAAAAAATAGAAATACCGGAATTTCGTAGTAGTAGTAGTAAATCTTTGCTTTACGTCACTTTTCGGCACAAAAGGTCTTTTAAGTGACATTGTAATACGATAAAAACTTTGTAGTCAATTGATGAGATGAATGATGTACAGATGATGTGAGGGTGGGGGTGGGGGTGATAGGGCATGGTGGGTTATTGAGAGCGTTTTCCTTCGCTCGCCCGATAAGGGGTTCTGGGCATGTCTAGGGGATATACCCCCAGACATGCCCAGACGGCCGGAGACTTGAGTTTCGTTGTACACCGGAATTTCGTCTCTATATCTAGTCTAACTGGTGAATGCGCGGCACAAAAATTAAAAAACTTTGCAGTTCTAGTCTATGTACATGTTTACATCATATGGTCATATTAAAAAGCCACAATAAAATCACCGATTTTTTGATGATTTTAGCGTGGGCCAGTCCCTTTAATGTATTTTAGTGTCGATTTATTCCACGACAATGACGGTAAATTCGTTGAGCTGAGAACATATCTAACGTCATGTGTCTGTTAAAAAGAACGGTGGCCCAGTAAACAGCGTACAGGTCAACCCAGTGAACTACTTGTATATATACAGTTCACTGGGTCAACAAGTCCTTCTCTGTCCAGTTGATTAATTAGGTCAGTTCAGTGACGTCACGCGTGACCAGGCAGCGCGACATTAGCTGTAATAGCTGGCATTGAACACCAACAAGCAGAGTGCTTGTATGCGCGGCAGTGCATTAGGCCTCAACGCAGTGACACCGCACAGCAAACACAAGGCATTCAACCAATGCTGTTTCAATGTTGGCCAGCGTCGCCGTCGTTGGCCCAACATTAAAAAAGTATTGGGTGAATGCCTCGTGTTTGTTGGGAGGACTGCATCATATTTCTACAGATCTATAGAAATACGATGCAGTCTTCCTACCTGCCCAGAAAAACATAAGGTAGTACATCATCATGTAGCCTATCTGTATCCCGAGATCTGTATCTATGCAGATACAGTCATGTTATCATGTCTTTATAATATTCTGCCGCCATACTCCGTCTACGTGAAAAGCGCGACAAGCAGTTCATGGGGGATATCCTTCTTTTCCTAGGGCCAAGCACTTACACAAGACATTCAACCAATGCTGTTTCAATGTTAGGCCGGCGTCGCTGTGCTGTTTGAATGTTAGGCTAGCGTTGCCATTGTTGGCCCATCATTGAGAAACAAACAGCTCCAACAATTTTTATCGTGTTTGTTGGGTACATAGCCAGCTGCTCCTGTTATCCAGGAGGTGTTGGTGACGAAATTTTGCTGCATCAGGGGAGGGGCTGTCCAATTAAATTCTGACCAATATAATTATAAATAGTATGAATTATTGTAGAGGTAGGCCTAATCGTTTGTATATTAAATACATGTAGGCGTATACATGTGTGTTTCCATTTCATATTGTTTGCTAATTTAATGTTAGTCTATATGATCTCATTCCGAAATATTATTTCACCTATTTATATATATTTTGATGACATGATCTTCGGATAAGATTGTAATATAGCAGACGTTGATTAAAAAACGGAGAAATAAAAATTTGACTAGGCCTGAAATAATTATAGGAATATGCAGGCTTATCGGTACAATTAGCCTGCTATTGTCATAATTTATCTACAAACACACAATATATAAAAACGGTATTGTATGACAAAGTTATAATAATTGCAAAAAATAGGGTTGCTGTTTTTGTTTATCACGTTAACATAGTTAAAGGTATATTCTTGCGTAAAATGTTTGGATTCAATATTACACCTGGAGCTATAGCATGTATAGTGGGACCTATTAAAATGTTGGGAGCTAAAACACTAAATTTACAAAGTTTTCTACCTAAAAAATAGATAAAACATTAATTAAAATTTGAATAACTCCACTCACAAAATAGTTTATCTGATAGTCTAGCTGACTTTCTTACTGTGATGATTAATTTTTTCATCTGTCTTTAATTTCTGTTATTTGTAATAGATATAGGGCCTACTTCAATACAGCATCATTCACGATGAAATTGTAAAAGTATTTTTTTTCAGTAAGTCTACATCAGCACCACTCACAATAAATACATCTGTCCTGTGCATAGGTCTGTAGATCCATAAAGAAGATTGGTAAAAGGTGGACAATAGTAGGTGAATTTACAAAAAAATCAGTCAGCTAGAATGGTCAAGAATAAAGCGGGTGCCGTCATTTTATTATGGGAGATGTTTAACACACCTTTTAAATCACATTGTATAAATTACAGGTGATGAGAGGGTTTTATCTAGCTCCCAATATTAGGACATTATATCTTCAAATGAAATATTGAATTCAAATTTTTTATGCGAATGTATAGGTTTAATGTGGCATTAAAATGAGTGTGGGAAGGCGTTGAATCTCATTAAACAATGCCAGAACATATCACATTGTCTTTTACGAATTTAATAGAAATTTCGACGCAATTCTAGACAAATTATGTAATGTGGAAATCGATTGTTTGAATAATTGAACAAGCATGTTAGATGTTATTGCTTTGATGACTGCGCAATTGATGCCTTCTTAGATCGTCTTTATGTTTGTAACGTTTGCTACATATCTCACACTCAACATGTCTATCACTTGAGTGACTTATTAAATGTCTATTCAAATCTCCTCTGCGAGCAAACACTTTGTCACACACAGGACACATGACAAGCTGGCAATTTTCTTGGGTCAGCTCAAGTTTTTTCGGGTCTAAATGTGTGGGTTCGTGTCTGGTGAGAGCTGCTTTACATGCATACCCCTTACCACAAGTAGCACAGACAAAGGGCTGTTCATTTTGGTGCCGTATTACATGTCTCACTAAATTGGTCTTCTGTGTGAAGCATTTGCCACAAGTGTCACAAAGATACTTTTTGCCGGATGTGTGCATGGATTGCTGATGTCTGATGAGGCCTGATTTACGCAGGAAAGCTTTACCGCATGTTTCACAAACATGAGATTTGTCGTTTGTGTGAATCAGTTTGTGTTGTTTAAAGCTGTTTTCAGAAGTAAACACTTTTCCACATGTATCACATATATGTTCTGGTTCCTGTACAGTATCAGAATGTGTTAAATTGTGGTTCTTGAGGCCTCTTGTGGTTGTGAAGCTCTTACCACATGTCTGGCAGATATGAGGTTTTACATGCTCATGTGTGAGTTTATGCATATAAAGGGTTGATTTTCTTTTAAAACTCTTGCAGCAGATCACGCAGGCGTGCGGTTTTGTGTCCAGGTGGATCGCTTTATGATTTGTCAAGTTCTGTTTATGTCTAAACTCTCTATTACATATTTCGCATGAATATATCTTGCTACGCCTGCTATTTTCGTTTGTGTGAGCGAGTTTTATGTGTCTCTGAAGGAATAATTCTGATGTTAGTACCCTGTTACAGATGTGACAAACATGAGATGTTTTGTTCATGTGACTCTTGATATGGGTTCTTAACACTGATTGCTGTCTGAAACCTTTGTTACATATATCACAAACATAAGGTCTGCCAGTCACATGGATTTGTTTGTGTTTTCTCAGGTTATGTTTGTGTCTGAATAGCTTTCCGCAAGTCGGACAAGGATAACTCTGATCATCGCTGTCTAATGGTCCACATTCTGCAGACTGTTTTCTTGTCTCACACATAAAAGGTTTAGTATCTGTCGAGTTGATTGGACTGCTTTTGGTATGACAAAGTTTTTCTATACATCCTTTCTTATCTAACAAGATTGGGCGAGCTGATAGAATAAGCTCACGAGTAGACCCAGTATCAGCTGTTTTCTCACAAGATGACTTCAATAGATCATCTTCATTTCCACGACTCTCATTTGAATTTGCAGAAACATAAAATAGGTCAGGTATCTTTATTCTATTGTGCAGACCAGAACAGTATTTATCTACTGATTTTCCCAAGTGAACATGTATCATGCCCTGTCTAATAAATAATTGTGATAAAATAGGATATTTAGCAGCGATCAGGTACGAGTGCGCTGGTCTTATATCCCCCTGTGGACTGTGAAGTGACATATTACAGTATAGACCTCGGTTAGCAAATTGATGAAGCCTTGACATCATCACATCAGCATGAGACACATGGCATGAAAGACCCATGTTATTAAATGTAGAGAACAGTGAATGATGCACGTCCCCTGTGTAAGCGTAATGGATGAAAGTATGAAGTGTGTGATTACTGAATGATGTCACTATCCTGTAATGTCCACGGTGACATTCCTGAAGCTGCTGTTTTAACACGGAGCTGGCTGCGGCCAGCACTCCAGCGTGAGCCACAATCGCCTCACCGTCAGACGACACCACAGTGATGTCACAAAGATGACCCTGTTTTTGAAAACGGTAAAGTGTATGTAGAAGTTCCTTCTGCCTTGTAGATTTGGTTTGAGGATATGTTCTACGCTGTAGTTTGGCTTCAAATGTTTTGGGGGACTGATTCCGTCTGACCTCTAGTATCTCTCTTGCCGTCTTCTCGGTTGGTCGATCTAATTTTATTTTATGTTTATTGACTGAATTACTCTTGCTTGACTGATCTAGTTTTATTTTCGGTATATTCCCAACTGTCATCTTGGTGGGCTGGTCGAGTCTAATCTGTAGTATCTTCCCAATTGAATTCTCGATGGGAAGATCTAGTTCATTGCGCAGTTTCTTTACCACAGTAGTTTTGGTTACATGATTTAATAAACTTGTCAGTTTATTTCTGTCTGCAGTCTCAATGGGCTGACCCAGATTAATCAACATAGTCTTACTGTCGGTAAGCTCTGTATTTCCACTCGGCAGCCGAGTACACAATGAGGGGAGTGTATTCATCACAGGCCTGGTGCTGCAAAGCAAGAAAGGATGAGTTAGTCAATTTCACAAAATGAAGCAATATGTCTGATCGGCCTCTCTCTGATAAACTTAATCAGACTCATCTTTTCGACCCTTTCTCTTACAGTAGCCTAGATAATATTTACATTTCAAGGAAAATCCGGTGACAACGGCTTTGATATAAATATGTAATACACTATTTTGTTTCCGGAGAACATATAGGAAGACTTAAAAGAAATTGAAACAAGAGACCAGCTACAAGAACCTGTAGAATGTGTCAGTAAAAAGTAATTCACCCCAGTCCGTCATACACACATCCGGCTACAAATAGATAATTATTTGATACAAATAATTAGATTATAGGTTGGAATGTGTCAGTAAAAAGTACTAAATTCCAAAAGAATGTGATTTTCAAGATTATGGACACTTCAATTTCAGACCACTCTATGTAGGCTATGTTTCTGGTTTAAGTTGTACCACAGTTGCCTCTAACTCCATAATCGGAGTGGTGCTTTCTGGGTACAGATGATGTCCCTCTGTGGACTATGCCTGCATGTCTACAAGTCACAACACAGTCACAGTGTACGTCTTAACATATACAGGGCACCTGTCTGGTACTTCGGACTGTGCCTGTGACCGGCGACCTAGTCAGCTAGTCTTTACATAATGTACAGCAGCGTGTAGGCCTACGTGAATTAATGATTAAACTGACTTGGCCATTGTAAGGCTTATTTAGTGGATGGCATCGGGTTATTTCTACCATTGCCTATGCGATGTTCAGTTTGGAGTCTTTAATATTTAGTGCAAGGTTGCGGAGGAATCCGGTATTCAGTGAGACCCAGTGACAGCGTGGGCGATATTATAATTACGACAGAAACCACTCGATTACCGCTACTAAATTACATAAATATACCTAGCATTAATAGCTGAAAAATAACGTATAATTTTATTTTATATCAGTATTTACCTAATATAACATCTAATACTAATAGCGTAGCCTATCAGATTCTGCGTGAATTTTTTAATGCTCTTCTGTTTGTTTGTTTGCTTGTTTGTTTTTTTGTTTGGGATAGCTAGCCCTCAAGTGGGGCTGCCCGGGCCTTTCGACTTTGTCAATTGCATTCTAACTCGCGGCAAGGATCAATGTATCTCTTAGAAACCATTAGTGCCGAGCCGATTGCCTCACTTTACGTATCTGCCGACCAGCCATTCCCCTCATCCTCTGGTTCTCCTAAGTACACCTCCAGACTCAGATCGCTGTGGTGATGCTGTTGATGCCTCTATTCAACAATTGATTTTGTGTTGTTCAGAGGATTCGAAAACGTGTAACGAACTTATGCGCTCATGCCTCCAGCTAAACAATCACGTTTTCACGTCAACATCTGGATGGAAATGGTGTTTTTCCTTTGAAGAAAGACAGCCAGCTTCATTCAGATGTAAGGCCAAAATACCTAACAACCAATTTGGCTCAGTTTTACCGTGAAAGACACCACAAATATAGGCCTACCTGAATTACCAGGACCTTTGAATACTGAAATGCCTAAATTGGAAATTACAATGTATGAGTGGTGAAAAATGAGGTCTCGTATTTTTTTTTAAAGGCCTAATACATTTATGCTACCCATTTTTCACAATTGTAGACATATTTAAATGATTATTTGACAACATTTTATTGTTTTCACTGGTCTAGAAAGATATCATGCGAGATCAACATCCGAGATGGAGGGGTCTAATTATAGACTAGGTAGAATCAATAAATTTTAAAATTGTCCAATAAAATTATTCTGAGCCTTTCTTCGTAACTGCCGACATGCTAAAAGAAATATTTGACCACATTCCACAGTTTTTACTGAGCAAAAAAATGCTGAGCTAGATCAAAATTATAAAAAAACGTCCAAAATCTGTGACCTTAATTTTGCAAATTCTGGCAAGGATACAGAAGTCACCCAGACACTTGCACTTTTTAAAGCAGCTGAGCAAAACTACTGAGATGTGCTATCTGTAGATATTAGGTTTTAAGATATCAATTAATAACGAGAGCTGGCACCATTTTTCGTAATTGCGAAAAATCTAATGATGGGAACCCCCGGAAAAGATGACAAAAGTGCCATTCAAAACAAATAACTCTACAATGATGGCTTTATTTCTACCAGTAATAGTGAGCAAAAGGAACAAACAAACAAAGAAAAATATGTCTTTTATTGCAGTCTATCACAAATTCACATAAATCCCGAAAAAAACATGAAAAAACTCATCAAAATGACTGTTTGGGCCTACCTAGTATGACTGAATTAGTTGAGGGTTAAACGGAGCAAAGGTATCCGGATTGGACCAGTTCTCACATCTGATTCTAAAGAATGCTGCTAACAAAATATCTCCTTTCTGAAAATTATATTTGAACAGTCTATACATACAGAAGGGCAAATTGCCAGATGACTGTATGGTGGAGGCTAATATTTATCCAACACCAACCATATCCCAAGGAACCATTTTTTTATATTCATCAATTGATGCATTATATATCATTTGCTGTCAATTGCAGTGTAGCACACTTTTTTTAAAGATCCAAAGTGCAAACTATGCTGTTTCATATTCGGAGTGAGTTTGCTGGAGCTGTCAGTTACAAAATTGGAACTGACTGCGTTCTTCAAATGATGCGTCATTTAAGGTTAAATAGCATAAGACCTACTCGCGTCGAGACTGGCCAAGGGAAGATGCTGTAACGTTGAGAGGACGTTTTGGTTATGTCTGCAATATTTTTTATTTTGCCAGGTCAAATAACTGACGATGCGCAGACAGATTTTCGTTTTCTCAACATTCTTGGTATGAATATATATAGGGGCCTAAATATACATTAGAAACCCCTCTTTCCGCGATGCGTCCGGGAGAGAATATCGGGATGTAATATACTAGCCACAACTCAATATTTATTAAATAAATTATCATTTAATAATGGGACTAGGTCCCGTTTATAAAGTGAGTGACTGAAACCCTGGCACCCGCGCCAAGCGATTTAGCTTTTGTTTTAACCCCTAGAGCACTGAGCTATATTCAATTACATTTTTCTGTCATTTGAAGCTGTGTTGCGCTACCATGATACACAACTTCAAATGACTTCAAATGAATGTGATTTGTGAAATTTTCAAGAGTGAAGAAATACATTTTATTTACAAAAAAACTGGTTATACACAATGCTTAGATTGTCTACTGTACTAAATATCAGTGCTCTAGGGTTTAAAACTACTTTTTGTCTGATCATTTGTTCAGTCTGTGAGTGTTGGTGTGTGTAGATGTGACTTGTCCTCAAGTGTAAGGGTCACTTCGACGTTCACGTCTTGCTAAGTGTGTAGGCGGTATCATTTATGTGCGTTTAAAAACGCCCACATCAACAGTGTTGTTTCAATGTCGGTCCAATGCTGGATATGTTTGTTCTGCATTGAAACAACTGTCTTGTGTGCATTTACCACGATTCTGTGAAACTCAATGACCTCGACCTCCTTTGTTTTCACCGAGCTGGCTAATACAATGAAGTATGGGGGAGGGTTCTTATATAAGCTTGTTCTCGCCGAGTGACGTCACTGCGTTTCATAGAATGAAGTATGGGGGAGGGGGTGTTATATAACTTTGTTTTCACCGAGTGACGTCACTGCGTTTCACAGAATGGCTTGTAACCTGCGGTTGTCATGACATTAGACACTGCTGATGCATTGTATATGTATTTTCAATTGCAGGCAGATGCTTGATGCGTTTGCCAGTCACTAAAACAACACCACTGTTTATTGATCACTCTCGCCTGCTGTCAGTCAGATCCTGAATTTAAAGCAGACATAAGTATATTTTTAGCAGTAATGCATTTGATGTGTTTTATGTCCAAGCTGCCAATGGAACGGTCACCGATAATGATCAGGCAATCCATGGCTCTCGCGGAATTACTCCTGGTTCACCTTGGCCTGAGGACCATGAAGATTGGAGCCTTTCCAATGATAATCAAGTCTGAGGCTATGACTTCAATTTTACCTGCCACATACTTTATATTGAATAAAAAAGGGAAATGTCATTTGTTTTTCTGTTCAATTGCTGTGTCCATTGCAACTTCCCATTTAGGTTACATAATACTTGTCTGTGGTGCATGCGCACAAGCGTTACAATCATGGGTGCAAGTAAGCCGTACGACACATCTGCATTGACAAGCACGTTTAAAATCGCCAGTGAACTTATGTACTGGACATTTTTCCAGCGAAAGAGGTAAGAATACATAAATATTCTTTAATATGAAAAGATGAATATTAGTGCTCAAGTGCATCACCTTTTATTTGTTAGATCTCTCATTTGAAAAGCAGTTTTTGGAGATATATTGCCGTATATATATTTACATCATTTCGCTGTGCCGTAACACTAAAAGTAAACATTGCAAACATGCATTTTTTCATGTTGAAATTATTTGACAAACTGCTTCAAATTTCATATAGCCTACAGTTTAATGATCATAATATGTAACTATTGGCCAAGTGCTAAAAGTAAAGGACATGATATAATTTAGATGATAGGATGTTATTTCCTAGGCCAATAGATATCAGGGTTGGGGCCAGGTACTTGTCTTCGTTCATTAGTAATATTTTAGTTCTTTCAGTGCTGATATCGACTTTAGATGTCAGAAAGACAGTCCCCGCGCTGAAAGGGTTAAAACAAATCCATTTTACATATAGATTGTACCAGAATGCGCCATTTTGAGTCTTGCTTTTTTTTCAAAATTTCCTGGAGGACCAGACCACCTATTACCGAATGGTCGTTTTGCAACCCCCCTTTTATCTTAGTCTTGATACAGCCCTATTCCTGCAAGGAGGACTATCACAATATCACATATGGCTTAAAATAACAGTGTACAGGCGAAACATTAATAATTTAATTTATTTGATTCTGTTAGTGGTTATTAACCAGCAATGTATGGTAGCAAACAATATATAAAGACATCCACTGAGTAGATAAAGGAATTAACTAAGACAGGGTGTTTCAAGCGTTACGCAAGGCAGCCACACCTCCTTCATCTGCTTCATGCGGATCCTTTTGTGACAGGATGTCCATATATTGTTACGGACAATCGTGTCACAAGCATCACTGGTTATGCTCCAATGTCCTTTTTCTGTGCCTCGAGATCTAAAGATGGGAGGCGGTATATAGTCTGAGGTGATTTCAAAAATTGATTGGTCTGCAACCCTAAGCCCACAACTCTATTCTGCTTTAAATACAGGTAACCCCGTCCCCATTACGTCTCGATAACGTCACCTTAGAAAATTCAAGTAGTACATTCTAAGGACGTGAATGGGAATACCCAATGTCGCGTTACCATAACGTCTTAATGACAAAAGCGGTACGTTGTGGGGACGAAACACATCGTACGGTATGGTACAGTGTAAAAGGCGACTTGTTATTGAGTGAAGATGTCAGATTTAAGTCAGAATTGATTGAAGCATAAATTAGGTCTGAAAATGATCAAATTTACTCATTTATTATTGACAAAACTCACATATGCGAACGCAATAATCACCTTCGTCTTCGCGTTGGTTTATTTTTACAAAGATAATATAGAGTGTTTGATCATTTTCATGTTTGCCTTCACATTGGTAGGTTTTACGCTTGACTCAATATTGCTTTAATGTCGAGCCAGCAGCTGTGATATTAAGCCAAAATTAAGCCAACATCAAGAATCTCAAACTAGTCGATGATATATTGCTGCATCAGACCCGCTGCAGTATGAATGAGATGTTTTTCATTTCCAATGAAATTTCAGATAATGCCAAAAATATTCAAATGACATCACATGAAAAATCGCTAAGCACCGTAGAAATAATAAACAATCAATGACCATACCCTAGCTGTTTCAACAAACCCCACCTACAGATTGGTTGAAACAGGGATTGGGGTTAGTTGGAACACCTGAAGTAGACAATTAATGTCGGTCTGTAGGGCCTGCTTGGCAATGTTGAAACAATGCTGGGGTAAACTACACTGGTCATGGCTACACGTCAGCGTCCACTCCCAAATGATAAAAGTGGCTCCGGGTTGGTTGGAACAAAACAGGGTTAGTTGGAACATATTTGGAACCTAGTGGCCAGAGTGTTCCAACCAACCCCACCAATGGTGTTTCACCCTCCCCCCGTAGGGCTATGTGCCACCAACATGCTGACCACACGCCACTTACTCAACACACACCCCATTCTGACCTCAGAGATTATATCATTCATATTATATTCAGGACACTCAAGCGTGTTTATAAGCCTACAGTTGTTATATCAACAAAACTGCTCAAAATGAGCAGTTTTTGTCGAAACATGGCGTGTGGTTACAGAGAGAGAGCGGGGTTGACCTGAGCGACATCTATGTGTGGAGAATGCACACACCCTCTCCAATGTTATCAATTTATGGCTGAATGGTGGGTCTATATGCATAGATATTCATCAGTAAATTCATCAGTAAATTACTACTTAGAAATGGCGGGAATGCTTCACTAGGTGGCAACATAAATATTGTCGGCACAAAGAAATGTTTCAACTAACCCCGGTCTCCCCTGCACATATATTTAGGCTCATATTATAATCGATGATTATAGGACTACTAATTGAAAAATATCTTGCCGCTTTTTTCATAAATATTTTGTACTGGATTATTAAATAAACGTTCAGAGGCTATAAACGCGTATGATATTGATAACTTACTTTTGATACTATACATCTATACTATAATAGAATAATTGTTTTTAGGCTTCGCTGGTCGTTGAACGGACACAAACCATATCGTTTCCGACACCCACTATATACCTCACGCAAAGCTTTGACATTCAGGAGGGCGGGGGCCCTAGGGTAGTGGTTAGCACCGCTGCCTTTCACGCCAGAGTTCGGGGTTCGGTTCCCGGTCTCGGCGGTTTGAAAGAAACAAAAATGTTTCTTCCCCATCCACGTGTGAAAGTTAGTATTGTGGGGAGCCTCCGTGACCGAGAGGTAGCGTGCTCGGCCTCAGACCGCCAGGGCTCGAATTTCGAATCCTGTGTCTGGAGGACAGTGTCATCTTATTCATCTCATCATCCTCAGGAGGTTCTCCTCCCCAGTTTAGCCTATATGTGCACGAAGGTGGCCTAAAGCCCGATTTATTTCATTTTATTTTGAAATTCAGGAATGGCTGTAACGACAATAAAAAATGATTAGGATATGTTTTTGTTCCGTAATTTGGCTTTTAATTAATGTTCATCACAATTTCTAGCTGATGTCTGTGCTCACTACAGATCAGCACGGCAGTAACCCAATGCGGTTTAATGCTGGTCCACCGTCGCCGGCGCCAGCCAATACCCATACATTACTGGGCAGTGCTTCATTGTGGTGTCAATGTGTCCACAGAGTACATGCTGCAACTGACCCTATGACGGCTAAATGTTGGGCCATCGTCGCCGGCGCTGGTCAGCATCGATTCGATACCGGGCAGGGCATCTTGCTGGCTGGGCGCGCGTGACCACAATGCACCATGTAGGCCTATACACGATACACCGACCCAATGCCGGCTCAATGTTGGCTCACCACCTGTAACGGCGCTGTAACGCTGGTACAACCCCGACCCAGCATTGTATCACAACGTGTGTCCACCAGGAGGAAGATATATTGCAGTGTCTTTAGCGGCACAAAAGCACAGGGCATTCAATACAAAGGTTGGATTGATGTTGGGGAAGTGGCCCAACATTAAACTAGCATTGTGTCAACCTGTGGGTTAATTCTATTTTTAACAACACCCAATCCATTCTACAGAGACCTAACTTATTTTTTTTTACTATCCAAAACTTGCTCATGCACGTCACTGTTAGACGTGTTTTGTATACAGCAGCGAAAAACATTAGCTTGGTTAGTAGACTCTATTATATTCATAAAATTTTCTTTATCAGGCTCGACAAAATTTTGTTAACATGGTAGCCCACGGCGCCTGCGACGCCGGCCCAATATTAAATCAACATCGGGGCAGCGTCTCATGCTTGCTGGGAAGATAACTATTATTATGTGCAGCATGTATAATTAAATAGACCATGTCATTCCGTATAATTTGACATCTAGACCCTTACAGCGCGGGGATAGACTTTAGTTGTCAGAATCTGACGTCTGTAGACGTCAGATTCTGACAACTAAAGACTATCCCCGTACAGTAAAAAAAAATGAAATGAATCGGGCTTTAGTGCACACCCTTGTGCACATATAGGCTAAACTGGGCCAGGAGAAATTCTGAAGATGGTGAGATGATTGAGATGACACTGTCCTCCAGACACAGGATTCGAAATTCGAGCCCTGGCGGTCTGAGGCCGTGCATGCTACCTCTCGGTCACAGAGGCTCCCCACAATGCTCACTTTCACACGAGGGTGGGGGAAACTTTTTTTTGTTTCTCTAAAACCGCCGGACCGGGAACCGAACCCCGAACTCTGGCGTGAAAGGCAGCGGTGCTAACCACTGCCCTAGGGCCCCCGCCCTCCCCGCACTGTAAGAGTAAAAATATTTCTAATGGCCGTAGACCCATAACATAGGTATTCAAATGAATCGGAAAGGGCTAATTAAGACCTTTATGATGATTTCAAATATAAAAAAGATACTTTGATCTCCATAGTTTATGCAAATATTATCAGCGCTTAAAGTTAATATCGGGTGTCCAGCTCTTGATGGGTTGTATTATTATCTGTGAGTAAACCTTAGGCCTACAATGCTCCAAGTGGTTGTTTCAATTTTAAATCATCATAATGTCTTAGTTGGGTATTTCCGCTATATTTGAGTACCTGTGCTATGGGTCTACGGCCATTATAAATTTATTGTTTTTCAGTGCGGGGACCGTCTTCAGACCTCGGTATCTGACGTCTATATAGACGTCAGATACCGAGGTCTAAAGACGGTCCCCGCACTGAAAGTGGTAAATCACGCAATATATGTGCGTCATATTTCCAATTATTCGACTTTAGAGTTTAATAAATGTCACCATTCCACTAAAAACGCAATGTCGGGGGTATTTTTTGACAATAATGGGTGGTATAGACTTTTAGTTATGCCCACGAAAAAAATTGAAGGTGTAAAGATATTTTTTTATGATTCCGGAGCAATTTGTGCGTGGTCCGTGGGCGTGGTCCGTGATGCGTGAAAATTCGTACACATGAGAAATGTACTTGGTGCCATCCATTTGCACGTATCCGTGCGTGATCCGTCTCCGTGTCGTATCGCACTAGGAGTGATTTTTCACGGACACGGGTCACGTGCAAATGCATGGCCGACAATATATGAGCATGTGATCATTCAAACAAATGGGGCTTTCTCTCGATGTGAAATCATCATAGATGTCTTAGTTAGCTCTTTCCGCTCCATTTGAATACCTATATTAAGGGTAGACCTACGGCCATTATAAATATTTTTACTCTAACAGTGCGGGGATCAATTTTAGACGTCAGATTTTGGTTAAAGGTTTATACCACCTTACCATAGCTAATCGTATAAAGGTCTATACGGTACTACCTTACTATAGCTAATCGAATACAGGTTTATACTAACTTACTATAGCTAATCGAATAAAGGTTTATGTTACCTTACTATAGCTAATCGAATAAAGGTTTATACTACCTTACTATAGCTAATCGAACAAAGGTTTATACTACCTTACTATAGCTAATCGAATAAAGGTTTATACTACCTTACTATAGCTAACCGAATAAAGGTTTATACTACCTTACTATAGCTAATCGAATAAAGGTTTATGCTACCTTACTATAGCTTATCGAATAAAGGTTTATACTACCTTATTATAGCTAATCGAATAAAGGTTTATACTACCTTACTATAGCTAATCGAATAAAGGTTTATACTACCTTACTATAGCTAATGGAATAAAGGTTTATACTACCTTACTATAGCTAATCGAATAAAGGTTTATACTACCTTACTATAGCTAACCGAATAAAGGTTTATACTACCTTACTATAGCTAATCGAATAAAGGTTTATGCTACCTTACTATAGCTAATCGAATAAAGGTTTATACTACCTTATTATAGCTAATCGAATAAAGGTTTATACTACCTTACTATAGCTAATCGAATAAAGGTTTATACTTCCTTATTATAGCTAATCGAATAAAGGTTTATACTACCTTATTATAGCTAATCGAATAAAGGTTTATACTACCTTACTATAGCTAATCGAATAAAGGTTTATACTACCTTACTATAGCTAATAGAATAAAGGTTTATATTACCTTACTATAGCTAATCGAATAAAGGTTTATACTACCTTACTATAAAGGTCTATACTACCTTACTATAGCTAATCGAATAAAGGTTTATACTACCTTACTATAGCTAATCGAATAAAGGTTTATACTACCTTACTATAGCTAATCGAATAAAGGTTTATACTACCTGACTATAGCTAATCGAATAAAGGTTTATACTACCTTACTATAGCTAACCGAATAAAGATTTATACTACCTTACTATAGCTAATTAAATAAAGGTTTATATTACCTTACTATAGCTAATCGAATAAAGGTTTATACTACCTTACTATAGCTAATTGAATAAAGGTTTATACTACCTTACTATAGCTAACCGAATAAAGGTTTATATTACCTCACTATAGCTAATCGAATAAAGGTTTATACTACCTTACTATAGCTAACCGAATAAAGGTTTATACTACCTTACTATAGCTAATCGAATAAAGGTTTATGCTACCTTACTATAGCTAATCGAATACAGGTTAATGTTACCTTACTATAGCTAATCGAATAAAGGTTTATACTACCTTACTATAGCTAATCGAATAAAGGTTTATATTACCTTACTATAGCTAATTGAATAAAGGATTATACTACCTTACTATAGCTAATCGAATAAAGGTTAATATTACCTTACTATAGCTAATCGAATAAAGGTTAATATTACCTTACTATAGCTAATCGAAGAAAGGTTTATACTACCTTACTATAGCTAATCGAATAAAGGTTTATATTACCTTACTATAGCTAATCGAATAAAGGTTTATACTACCTTACTATAGCTAATCGAATACAGGTTATACTACATTACTATAGCTAATCGAATAAAGGTTTATACTACCTTACTATAGCTAATCGAAGAAAGGTTTATACTACCTTACTAAGAAAGGTTTATACTACCTTACTATAGCTAATTGAATATTTTTTCCAAGTAATATATTTATATATTTACTTGTTGTACTTTATGTTTTTTATTTTTATTAAGCCACACCTTTTTGAATTTTAATGTAAATACGTTATGTGCGTATGTTCTCCTTAAAAGAGGCAAATACACATGCTATATTATGGCATGTTTTAGCCCTAACAGCGCGGGGATCGACTTTAGACGTCAGATTATGACGTCTAAAGTCGATCCCCGCACTGTAAGAGTAGACATACATGTATTTATAAATGAAATGAATGGGATTTTAGGCCACCTTTGTGCACATAGGCCTATAGGCTAAACTGGAGAACAACATATTTATAATGGCCGTGGAACATAACATAGGTATTCAAATGAAGCGAAAAGAGCCAACAATAAGACGTTTATGGCGATTTCAAATTTAAAAAACCTTTTGGTTTCCATGGTTTATATAAAAATATTTCAGCGCTTCAACCCTTTAAGCCCTCACGATGCATTAAAGCATCATTTTACATCTCTGAAAAAATACTTAATTTTCCTACAGCCAGGGGTTTTAGAACGAAAATTTCCGTGAAACTGGTATACCAATAAATGGCAATTTTCTATATTTTTTTAACCACATCAAATCATTTTCATTCACTGCAAGTCGAGAATTGCGGCAGCAATTCGCGGCTTGTAGTGAAAGAAGATGACAATGGTAAATTCAGGCCTGAAAGGGGGTTAAATAAAAGTAATTAATTAAATAATGGGATACTCCATCACATAAGACGTCGTATGACGTGGTAGGCATATAATTATATTATATTCGGTTCACCTCAACCCTTACAGCGCGAGGATCGACTTTAGTCGTCAGAATCTGATGTCTGTAGACGGCAGATTCTGACATAAGACGTTGTATGACGTGGTAGGCATATAATTATATTATACTCGGTTCACCTCAACCCTCACAGCGCGGGGATCGACTTTAGTCGTCATAATCTGACGTCTGTAGACGTCAGATTCTGACATAAGACGTTGTATGACGTGGTAGGCATATAATTATATTATACTCGGTTCACCTCAACCCTCACAGCGCGGGGATCGACTTTAGTCGTCAGAATCTGACGTCTGTAGACGTCAGATTCTGACATAAGACGTTGTATGACGTGATAGGCATATAATTATATTATACTCGGTTCACCTTAACCCTTACAGCGCGGGGATCGACTCTAGTCGTCAGAATCTGACGTCTGTAGACGTCAGATTCTGGGGGGTAGTGCACCAAACAGGCGTTAGTGGGTCGGTCCGGGGTAAATTATCAACGTCGTATCAACGACTAAGACGTTGACAAAACGTCTGGTGCACCACTGCGGCGTTTGCAACGCTACTCCTCATCTAAGACCAAAATGTCACGTCTACTAGGGGGTGACGTTGCTGGGGCGTTAGCTGTAAAATGTATACAGAGATCGTGACGCGCATTTCATTAGTCCTGACACTTTCATCGTCTACTAATGCCGAACATTATCCCTCTAATTATGCGTCAGGAATATACTGATATCATTTTCTTCTGAAAGTGTTTATATCGCAGGTATGATATTAATGGTAATCATATTTTTCTATAGATATAGAACAGTTGATGTTTCATTAATAAACTTTATCTAATGATCTTGATTTATCGTATAATGTTTCACGGATTACTTCAAACGTAGCTTTCTTAACCATCAAGTTGAATGATGATAATGTAAATTTCGACGACTTTCATTTACTCTGAATGCTTCGAATTTTATCTCTGTTAGTGCCTTTTGGTCAGCTTGTTTGTCATGTTACTGTTAACAGTGCACGCCAGGGGCGGATCCAGGATTTGAAAAAAGAGGGGGCGCAGAAGGTTCGGGGGCGAGATTTTCGGCATATTTTGGCCAATTTAGGGGACTTTTTAAGGAATTTGGTACAAAATGGGGTGGGCGTGCATCCCCTGTGCCCCCCTCTGGATCCGCGCCTGCACGCTGAGCTGTAATAACAAGTTTAGGCCTACACGCTCATCGTCACTGAAACTAACAAGGGGAAATACTATCAAGAGGTTTTAAAAACACGCTAATTGGAGGAAAATTGACACATTTTTTCAAACAGATATAGTCTAGAATATTGATGAAAAATAAATTCAAATGTTTAAATAATATCTTATAAAGTTGAGCAATGAACAAAAGTTTATATACTAAAATACATTATACAGATTTATGGTGGCTTAGCGAACACAGTTTTTATACCTACCTCAGAAATGGGCAATGATGTAATTTATAGGCTACTTTCTTACTTTTATTTAACTTTATACGGTTCATATTGTGAAAGAATATGTTACATTAAGTTTATTCTAAGTCACTGAGATAGTATGTGTCTGTTTAATAGTTTGTTTACTAGCTTAGTAGATAATAAACCTTTATACCGTTGTAAAATCATTGTGGGTTTTTGATTACCCCGTGTGGGAACGTGCTCGTTAGTGAGACGTTGTAACGACCTTGTGTTGCGCACCTGATGTGTGTCGGGACAGTCAGTGTCGGTCGTTACGACGTCTGACGTCGACAGTTAACGTCACACGTTAGACGTAATGTGGTGCACTAGGCCCCTGACGTCTAAAGTCGATCCCCACTCTGTAAGAGTAAAAATATTTTTAATGGTCGTAGACTCATAACATAGGTATTCAAATGAATCGGAAAGAGCTAACTAAGACATTTACGGTGATTTCAAATGGAAAAAACCCTTTGGTCTCCATGGTTTGTACAAAAATATGCCAGCGCTTTAAGGGTTGAGACCTTAATGTTGGCAGTGATTCAAACTTCAGGGTGAAATACATTTTCTTACTAAAATTCGGACATTCTCGGAGAGCGTGGTGAATTTCCAAGGCAACCAAATGGGTTTTGTAAGTACCGTAGGCCCCTATTTATTTGAATAGATCGTACTTTAAAAATCTAGGATATTAAAATCAAGATCCTAATTTCTTCTGGAATACGGTCCCTTGTGTTAAGATGGTTAAGGCACAAGACGATATGTCTAATTGTCTATGTTGGTGTCTACGACGTTGGCCCAGCCTTTACCCAGCATTGTGTGAACGTCTCATATGTTTGCTGGGTCAGACACAGCGTCTATTGTGAGCTGTATATGTCGACACTCCTCTGTTGTGACGAACAGATGATACCCTGCCTAAGCCTTGCACACCTAATTAAGGCCACACCAAAAAGATACTTAGTGTAATGTTTTCGCCCGCAACAAATTTTACATTTTGTTTCTTTTTTCATTCAAAATATGTTTTAAATTGAGGTGACGTAAATAAAGATTTAATCAACGCGTCCGTACATGATGATAATAGCCTATTGCGACGTTACAATAGCATATTATGGTGAAATAATAACTCAAATAACTCAAAATAACACCTAGATAAAAAACATCTGAGCGAATCTCCCGCTCATTTACTCCCTCATTTACTCCCTCATTCACTCACTCACTCACTCACTCACTCACTCACTCACTCACTCACTCACTCACTCACTCACTCACTCACTCACTCACTCACTCACTCACTCACTCACTCACTCACTCACTCACTCACTCACTCACTCACTCACTCACTCACTCACTCACTCACTCACTCACTCACTCACTCACTCACTCACTCACTCACTCACTCACTCACTCACTCACTCACTCACTCACTCACTCACTCACTCACTCACTCACTCACTCACTCACTCACTCACTCACTCACTCACTCACTCACTCACTCACTCACTCACTCACTCACTCACTCACTCACTCACTCACTCACTCACTCACTCACTCACTCACTCACTCACTCACTCACTCACTCACTCACTCACTCACTCACTCACTCACTCACTCACTCACTCACTCACTCACTCACTCACTCACTCACTCACTCACTCACTCACTCACTCACTCACTCACTCACTCACTCACTCACTCACTCACTCACTCACTCACTCACTCACTCACTCACTCACTCACTCACTCACTCACTCACTCACTCACTCACTCACTCACTCACTCACTCACTCACTCACTCACTCACTCACTCACTCACTCACTCACTCACTCACTCACTCACTCACTCACTCATCTAATTAGTAGATACTAATTATGTAACACTTTTAAAATTAATAATTAACTAACGAAGGCAGTAGAATCTTCCAGAGGACATAATGTGGCCTCCACGCTAGCGACCATTGTTTGGTCTTAGTGGAGGTCTCCTGATCAAAAGACATTTATAATAATGCCTATATTACGATGTATTTTGTTTGATCAAATAAATGGATCTGAATCTGAATAACTTCATAATCACGCTGGAAATCACGCGTGTAACGTATGACCTACATGCGTTATCCCTGACCCCACCGTCTGCAGACGAATCTCAAGTTTTCACGCTGAGCTCACGGTGACAATGAGACCGACACCTAATTAGGATAAAATATCACAATAAGAGGCGCTAGATTACCAAACGTTGGGTCGATGCTGGGCCGGCGTCGAAGACGGCGGTCCAACATCGAGCCAATGTTTGGCCAACGTACCATATTCCACCGTACATTGTGCGTTGTGTCATTGTGCCGTCTGATATTGTTATAATGGTGGGAGATTTCAATGGCAGGATCTCCAAGCAGTCAACCAAACACGGGGATAACACGTAGCGTCACTTAGGATACACCCACAATAAACTAATACGGTGCTGGATTTTACCAGCTTCAGTTTTTAGAACAAGCGATATCAGGGCACTGATAACCTATCAAACATTAAAGTAGAAGTCAAGAAGAAGAAACGTTAGAATTATTTGAACGAATCACAAAACAATTCATGCTGTTGCGATTTATTTCTTTAGCACGGTTAGAATTGGAAACGCATCTGGATACGTTATTCACTAACCAAGTTCATAAGGATAACAAATTATTTTCATGGTATTACTTATTGAAGAAACCCGTGGAAAACAAAATATTTCTGAGTTAGCTTGTCGATAAAGCTATGGAAATCTAGAGAAAATTGTTTTAAAACAATAATAAATTCAAGAAAGACAGAGACAAGCAGTAGGCATAGCCATCGCATTACGATTAGGCCTAGGAGGAGAAGTAGAAAGAACTGATCGAAAGAAGAGGATATATATAAATCTAGAGCGGTAAGTTTAACCCTTAAAGGACTGAAATATTTTTGCATAAACTATGGAGACCAAAAGGTTTTTTTAAATTTTGAAATCATCATAAATGTTTTAGCTAGCTGTTTCTGGTGAGTATAACCCTTAACCCTTTGACTTCCAGGCCGGGGTGCATGCCAGGATCCAGATATACTGTTGTAGGAGTTCTATTTTTTGTCATTTGAAGCTGGAATTGCTAACGCAATTTCCAGCTTCAAATGACGAAAAATACATAAATGTAGTATATATTTGACGAAAATTTGTGTTATTTTATGGTTACGTTCATTGACGAATGACGACGGAAATTTCCGTCATGTATGGTAGTGAAAAGGTTAAAGCGCTGAAGTATGTTTGCATGAACCATGGAGACCAAAGGGTTTTTTTAATTTTGAAATCATCATAAATGTTTTAGCTAGCTGTTTCTGCTTTATTTGAATACCTATGTTATGGATCTACGATCATTATAGTTGCAGTCAACTTCCACCAGGGTTGGGTGTTTTTCGCTGATTTCTCAGTCAATTCTAAATCAATTTCCATGAAATTTTGCAAGCACTCTTTTCAACTATTCCGGCGCCTCCCCTGACTTTTTCTTGAAATTTGAATGAGTATTTCAAAAGTTGGACCATTTGACATGTAGTGGAATTTCGTGAGAGAAGCTGATAGCGTGCAATGGGTTTATAGAGGAGCGTCATAATTCGCAAAAACTACATTTTCAGGGCAGGTGCCGTAAGACTAGAAACTAACGCTTGCCAAATTTCATGAAATTCGGATGAAAATTGCTGGAGGAATGAGCGAAAAACATGCAACGCGAAAGTGACAGATTTAATTCTAAATCAATTTCCATGAAATTTTGCAAGCACTCTTTTCAACTATTCCGGCGCCTACCCTGACTTTTTCTTGAAATTTGAATGAGTATTTCAAAAGTTGGACCATTTGACATGTAGTGGAATTTCGTGAGAGAAGCTGATAGCGGGCAATGGGTTTATAGAGGAGCGTCATAATTCGCAAAAACTAAATTTTCAGGGCAGGTGCCGTAAGACTAGAAACTAACGCTTGCCAAATTTCATGAAATTCGGATGAAAATTGCTGGAGGAATGAGCGAAAAACATGCAACGCGAAAGTGACAGATTTAAAGTAACTTTTACTATAGGAATATTTTATTCTTACAGTGCGGGTATCGACTTTAGATGTCAGAATCAGACGTCTACTGGGCCTAGACGTCATATTCTGACGTCTAAAGTCGATCCCCGCACTGTAAGGGTTAAAGTCAGATGTCTTCTTCACTAAGAAAACATGAATTTAGATCAGAAGGGGGTCATTGCTCCTTTTTTAAATAACCAAACATCCAATTGTATTTATTTATTTTTTTATTTGGCTTGATGCATACAATACATATGACTTGCAAAATTATAAAAAAATATGACATATACACTGTAAAAATGTATGCAAGGGATGTCACTACATGTGACCAGCACCCAATGCGTCTGACATCCACACAATTAGATACATCTATGTTTAAAAAGTATATTAGATAAAGTAGTATAAAATATGGTAATCAACAAATGTACAGAAGTATATAATAAATACAACTACTGTATGTTAAACCATTTCAGCGCGGGGATCGACTTTAAACGTCAGATTCTGCCGTCTAAAGTCAATCCCCGCGCTGTAAGAGTAAAAATATTTCTAATTGTCGTAGACCCATAACATAGGTATTCAAATGAAGCGAAAAGAGCTGAGTAAGACATTTAATATGATTATTTCGATTTGAATAAAATCCTTTAGTCTCCATGGTTTATATATAAGTATCAGTGGCAGATCCAGAGGGGGACGCAGCCGGCGCTCCCCCCCCCCCGTTCAGGGTCCCAAAAACACTACCATATTTCGGCCGAAATATGGTCTAGAATGCGTCATTTGAAGCCTCAGATTTTAAAATTTTCTGGGGGAGCATGCCCCCGGACCCTTCTAGAGCATTATAAGTGCCAGCTGTGGTGTGCGCAAACTCTTGCAAAAATCGCCCCCCCCCGTCTGTCAATTCCTGGATCCGCCCCTGAATATTCAGTGCTTTAAAGGTTAAACGTATGTTAGATCAATTTTACTCTGATCGTGCCTAAAATCCCCGTTTATAAATTAACCCTTGTGGTCCTAGTACCGTAGCCTATAAGTACATTTTTAAGAAATTTTAAAGCGAAATAAATGCTTGGAAATTGATAAAAAAGCATTGGTCAGTTCATGATATTATATAATTTCAGAGATGTCTATTGATCTAAAATATATAGCTATTTTTCGTCATTTGCAGCTGGAAATTGTTTCAGTAATTTCAGCTTCAAATGACGAAAAATAGAAACTAACGATTCAGCAGGACGAGGGTTAACCCTTTAAGTGCGCAAATCGTGTGGAGGATCCTGATATTTTTCAAAGTCCTGTGTATTAACCCTGTAACCCTCACAGCGCGGGATCGACTTTAGACGTCAGAATCTGACTCTTTAGACGTCAGCTTCTCACGTCTAAATTCAATTCCCGCACTGAGAATTAAAAATTATACTGTCCGTAGAGCCATGACATAGGTATTCAAATAAAGCGGAAAGAACTAACTAGTAACTAAGACATTTATGTGACTACAACATTGAAAAAATCCCACTTGGTCTTTATGGTTCATACAAAATCATTTCAGCTTTGTAAAGGTTGAGGCCACTATGTTTTTATCTCTGTTTTAGATGAGAAAAAAATCCAAAATCTACTGAGGGGGAACGGAAAAAATATTTTTTTATGAAAAAACAACATTGAACCTATTTCTGGAAAAGCAATGAGAGCGACAAAAAAACATTGGACAAATTTATGCAAAAGTTGTTGAGGGCTATGAAATAAAAAACACCTTTTACCTATTTTAAAAATAGTAATTGAATGTGACGATAAAAACAACCAAAAAAACATAGCTGGGTAAATGTTTTTATCTCCTGAATTGAACTGTGTTTTTTTGGATTTTTTTTTATCTCCTCAAATTAACTGTGTTTTTTTCGAAAGCTTTTACATTAGACGAATTAAAAATGAATTGGCCATTGGCACCCCATGGATCAAGACCTATGATTGTACAAAATATGAATTAATTGGCCATTGGCACCCCATGGATCAAGCCCTATGATTGTACAAAATATGAATTAATTGGCCATTGGCACCCCATGGATCAAGCCCTATGATTGTGCAAAATATGAATTAATTGGCCATTGGCACCCCATGGATCAAGCCCTATGATTGTGCGAAATATGAATTAATTGGCCATTGGCACCCCATGAATCAAGCCCTATGATTGTGCAAAATATGAATTAATTAGCCATTGGCACCCCATGAATCAAGCCCTATGATTGTGCAAAATATGAATTAATTAGCCATTGGCACCCCATGAATCAAGCCCTATGATTGTGCAAAATATGAATTAATTGGCCATTGGCACCCCATGAATCAAGGCCTATGATTGTGCAAAATATGAATTAATTGGCCATTGGCACCCCATGAATCAAGGCCTATGATTGTGCAAAATATGAATTAATTGGCCATTGGCACCCCATGTATCAAGCCCTATGATTGTGCAAAATATGAAGTTTATCCATCAATGGCAAGATGGTATGAACATTACATACAGGCACAATTTCATTCTGTTCTTGCAACATAGATTGGCAATGTGAAATATTTCATCATTTTTCAGATATACAAGGCCAGCTAGGATTGTTAATCATGAACTATGCATTGGTTCTGCTGGCGATGACGATGGCGGTATTGGTTGCAATCTCAAATTCTCAAGACTACGATGGCGGTAAGTGGTGGTGTACATGACGATGCTATGTAGCTACGATCGATACGAATTGTGGTAGTAGCAGTAGAATCTGGTTTAATTTTAATTTCATTTTTCAACGGGAAAGGTCATTCAAGTGATTTTATATTACATTGGGAACAGAAATACGACCAAACTAGTATCTCAGTGGGAATTAGGTGTTGAACCAATGATGGTTTAAAGGGGGCCAACATTAAACCAACATTGTCTTAAAACCTCTTGTGATAAAGTAGAGAAATGCCTGTAATCTAAACTACGATCGCCATTAATGACAATTGAAATATGGCCTATTGCCTGATTGATCACAGACAGGGTCCCAACTTCAAACCATCTTAGCATCAACGCCTCGCGTTGCAGAGAAGATGACTGTCATAGTCCGATGGCAGCATCTGATTTTTGGAAGAATTCTTTTTCAGACGTAACTGTTTTATTTTGTTTCCCCTACATTAGCTCTTCGTCACCAAACAACAGCCGACGCTAAGGGGGGAGGGGGGTACTTAAAATGCTTAAAATGCTTACTTTAGACGGAAATCGTTGTGTTTCGCAATCATCAACATATGAATTTGATTGTAACACCCCAACATTTTTTCGACCACAATAAAAACATCGATCCGGTTAAAATTACTACAAACAGTATATAAAGATATTCCTTTACAATTAATAATACGTTTTAATTCGAATCTGTAAATAACGTAAATGTAGATAGCATCTCAACAAACAAAAAACCTTGAACCGGTGCAGGCTTCATCTCAGCCCACGTCTGCGACGCTGGCACAACATCAAGTCAAAATTGTCTAAACGCAACGAGATGTGACATTTTGCCTGATGGAGGCTCAACGCTGTGCCAACATTGAACCTCCACAGGTATATCATGCTTAATACTAATAAAAAATACTAATGAATGTCCAAAATGTATTTCCTATTTCCAATCAGCTGTGGATATCCACAATAAGTGCAACTGAAAGAGAACTACATGTACTTAGTTGTATTTAATAATGTCTAGAATGTTTGTTTTTACAATCAGGCTGTCCGGACCACTGCTTCACGTGTCACAATCCCACCGTGGAATGCAGGGAGTGTTCAGTTGGCAGATACCTGACCTACGACATGAAGGGCTGCGCTGGTACGTCATAACAATATAATGTCCTGCTGTCTTGTCATGCTGAATTCCTTGTTATTATTTTAGTTCATTTGACACTAGAATTACAAACGCAAATTCCAGCTTCAAACGACGATAAATATTTTTATCAGGCATAGGGCCTACTCAGCAAACAAGACACATTGGGCCAATGTTGGTTCAATGCTGGGCCACCGTCTGCGACGCTGGCTCAACATTAAACCAGCATTGGCCCAATGTGTCGTGTTTGCTGGGATTTATTATGAATATCAGTGGTAGTTTATTGTATATACAAACGGCTCTAGCAAGACAAGGGGTTTATTTATTGACATAATTTTCTAAACACTCCCAGCAATTTGCGTTACGTTTACTCTTACTCTAAAGTTACGCTTACTCTAATTTTTAACATAAAAAAATACTTTATTATACGCAATTCTCATCTCAATATGAAAAAAAATGTGGTGATTTTATAAAATATGCAAGTATAGCATCTCAGATGAAAGTCGAGAACCTCCTTATTATGACGTGATTAACCCTCACAGCGCTGAAATATTTTTGTATAAATCCATTGAGATCAAAGTTTTTTTTTCCAATTTGAAATCATCATAAATGTCTCAGTTAGCTCTTTCCGCTCCATTTGAATACCTATGTTATGGGTATACGGCCATTGGGAATATTTTTAATTCTTCCCGTGCGGGGATCGACTTTAGACGTCAGCATCTGGCGTCTACAGACGTCAGATGCTGACGTCTACAGACGGTCCCCACGCTGAAAGGGTTAACCCCTAGAGCTCGGAGCTATTCAATTCTTTACCCGATTGAAGAATGTGTTTCGCTACCACGATTCACATTCTCAAGTTACAGAAAATTACTTACATTATTTTGCACAATGTAAGTCTCAGCATTTTTCAATGATTTAAAGTCATACTTTACGACATTCGCTTTTAAAATCTAGCTACACAAACGCAAATAAAACAGATACATTAATATAGTCAACATCAGAGCTGTAAGGATCAGAGGGTTAGGAGACTTTTTATTTTATTCAATCCTTCACCCCCTACATTGTCTTATTTAAATTTTCACCGATTTCAGCGACTCACAAATTTAAGTGGATGACAATTAATAATGTTTGTTTATATTGAGGCTAATGTGTGATGTTTCATTCCCAATAACTGTGATTGAAATTGTTATGAAATGATTAGCGCCTAACGGGTTAGACTGAAGAGGTAGTTGTGCCGTTTGCAGAAATGAAAATTGTTACTCCTGTGGACGTTGAACATGCTGCACATGCGTGCCATTGCATTGTGCGCCCACAATGTTTACTCAGCGAATCATGACGACCTACCAACTTTAACAGTTAATGTCGTACAAGGTTATGCTTCAAGTACGACCTTCTTACTAAGGTAGCGATACAGAGGTGGGTTGGTATGCTGTTTTGTTTTTCAGACTGTGGAGGTGGTTGTGGGTTGGTATGCTGTTTTGTTTTACAGACTGCGGAGGTAGTTGTGGGTTGATATGCCATTTTGTTTTACAGACTGTGGAGGTAGTTGTGGGTTGATATGACATTTTGTTTTACAGAATATGGAAGGTAGTTGTGGGTTGATATGACGTTTTGTTTTACAGACTGTGGAGGTAGCTGTGCCGTATGCCATCAGGATGGTGACACGGATGCTGACCCATTGGTGTGTGAAGAGTGCCTCCCCTACTACCAAATGAACAGCCAAAGACACTGTCTGTGTGAGTATTTATCATATTAGTTAGCATAGGGACATACCACACAAATAATTAAAATGAAAAGAACTGAGTCGGCTTTAGGCCACCTTTGTGCACAAGAAGGATAAACTTGGCCAGGAGAACCTCCTGAGGATGGTGAAATGAATGATATTACACTGCCCTCCAGACACAGGATTCGAAATTTGATCCCTGCCGGTCTGGCGCCGAGCACGCTACCTCTCGGTCACGGAGGCTCCCCACGATATTAAATCTTTACGAGTGAGCGGGGGAGAAACATTTTCTTTCTTTGAAACTTGGATGCCAGAGCGGGGTTCGAGCCCGCGATCTCCGACCTTCCAGGCAGACTACAGTGCACCAGGGCCCCCGCCCGAAAGTCCACACCGCACCGACTACACCGGATGCGACGTCACTTCGGGTGTAGTGGGTGCGACCACGATTTTATAAATATTCGTCACGTATGTGAAAATGTGTATTCTAAACCCATACAACTTTGAAATATTTCTGTATAAACAATGGAGAACAAAGGGTTTTTCAATTTGAAATCATCATAAATGTCTTAGTTAGCTCTTTCTGATTCATTTGAACGCCTATGTTATGGGTCTACGTTTATTTTATATATTTTACTCTCTCAGTGCTGGAATCGACTTTAGGCATCAAAATCTGACATCAATGGACGTCAGAATCAGACGTCTAAAGTCGGTTCCCGCGCTGAAAGGGCTGAAGCAGTTCAGTAATTTGTCTCCACCGATTCATAATATTTAGGCTACTTATGACGGGCCCCACGCCTTAAAGCGTTGACGTACTGCACATGCGGGCATGCCAACAAAGTAAATCATGACGACTCTCCTATGACCACACCCGACAATGCGTCTGCAGTCGCCAATATTAAATCAACATTGGAAGTAAAGCCGCAATACGCACTATCCAATAAACACAAATGTTGACTCGATGTTGGTTGATTGTTAATTTTATTTGTTATTTTTATTTACTTATTTATTTATTTATTTATTTATTTATTTATTTATTTATTTATTTATTTATTTATTTATTTATTTATTCCAGATTGCGGCCATAACTGTCCACTGTGCACAATTAATGATGACGACTCCACCACCACATGTTACGGTTGTGATCGAGGCTATTACATGACTCAGCAGAAGACGTGCTCATGTAAGTATAGGGTCTCACCACCCCAAATGCCAGTCCAATTGAAACACATGTATAATGCCAACATTCTAAGGGCCGATCTCACCACTTCCGGCCCTAACTGCACTCCAATGTGACACACCATAATAAGGCCTAAGCTGTCCTTTTTGACAAACAGCTCCGAAAATGGTATGCCAGCCAATTAGATTTAGAACTAGGCCACTATATGTGGAACAAGGTCCAGGTCGGTTTTTTCTGTTGTAGCATGTCAGTCTGGGTGTACAGAATGTAGAGCTGACACAGATAAACACTCATATCATATATCATAACACGCCTTTTTTGTGTTGTAGCCTGTCAGTCTGGGTGTACAGAATGTAGAGCTGATACAGATAACAGTCCCAGATGTACAACCTGTGAACAGGGGTACTACCTCAGTAATGGAGAGTGTGGAAGTATGTGTGAATCAAATACCAAATTAAATCCTAACTAACACAATACGTTAGCCCAATGTCGGGTTAATGGTGAGTCAACATTAACCCAATACTGGGTCAATGTCTTGTGTTGAGTGGTTATAATCCGTTAAGTTGTGGAATATTTGTTATGGAGAGTAAGGAATTACTTACATGTAGAAATTAAAACGCGGGCTCAAGATGAATATTTGTGTAGTTGGTGTTTCTAGTAATATAACTAATAATACGTGTATATGCTATAAAAAACACGTTTCCCTGGTTTTTTTTTTACGCGAATAGGCTTTAGAATACATTTTATTTATTATCAATGCATGTATATTGAATATATTGATAATGTGTGTGTGTTGTTGCTGAGGAATAATCAATCACCTGTGTATATGACCTCTGATTACAGTTTGTACAGATAGCTGCATAGTGTGTGCAGACACCACCAGGTGCTCACAGTGTCACACACACCACCTAGCGATCAACGGGAAATGTCAAAGTGAGTATTTTTTGTTCTGCATGGACAGGTTAAAGCAAGCCTGTAAATATCCTGAAAAAAATACGTGATAAAAAGTCAATAAAAGAGTAATATTCAACAATGCTGGATTCACTTTTCAATTTGAAATCATCATAATAGTCTTAGTTAGCTCTTTGTGCTTCATTTAAATACAATGCTATGGGTCTACCGCCATTAGAAATATTTTTATTCTTTTAGCGCAGGCACCATCTTTATACAACAGAATCTCAACAGACGTCATATTCTGACGTATAAAGGCGGTCCCTTCACTGAAAGGGTTAAAGCAGAAATGTGTAGCAGTAAAGGACTTCACTCTTTACTATACACATGACTTCCTTTATCACAACACTGGAATGTGTTTTGTTATGTTCCTTCTTTACTATACACATGACTTCCTTTATCACAATACTGGAATGTGTTTTGTTATGTTCCTTCTTTACCAGTACACATGACTTCCTTTATCACAACACTGGAGTGTGTTTTTGTTATGTTCATTCTTTACTATACACATGACTTCCTTTATCACAACACTGGAGTGTGTTTTTGTTATGTTCATTATTTACTATACACATGACTTCCTTTATCACAATACTGGAGTGTGTTTTGTTATGTTCCTTCTTTACCAATACGCATGACTTCCTTTATCACAACACTGGAGTGTGTTTTGTTATGTTCGTTCTTTACCAATACGCATGACATTGTTTATCACAACACTGGAGTGTGCTTTGTTATGTTCATCCTTTACCAATACGCATGACTTCCTTTATCACAACACTGGAGTGTGTTTTGTTATGTTCGTTCTTTACCAATACGCATGACTTCCTTTATCACAACACTGGAATGTGTTTTGTTATGTTCATCCTTTACCAATACACATGACTTCCTTTATCACAACACTGGCGTGTCTTTTTGTTATGTTCATCCTTTACCAATATGCATGACTTCGTTTATCACAACACTGGCGTGTGTTTTTGTTATGTTCCTTCTTTATCAATACACATGACTTCCTTTATCGCAACACAATTTTCAAGTTTTAAAGAAAGAAACCGGTCACTCGTAAAGATTCAATATTGTGGGGAACCTCCGTGACCGAGAGATAGCATGCCAGGCCGTGGTCAGCCAGTGCTCGGATTTCGAATCCTGTGTCTGGAGAACAGTGTCATCTCATTTATCTCACCATCCACAGGAGGTTCTCTTGGCCCATTTTAGCCTATATGTGCACAAAGGTGGCCTAAAACCCCATTCATTTCATTTCATTTCATTGTAAGCCATTCTAAGAAAACACTATATTGTTAATTCCGGGCTTTCCCCTGACTGAGTTGGGCGGGGGCCCTAGGGTAGTGGTTAACACCGCTGCCTTTTACGCCAGGGCTCGAATTTCGAATCCTGTGTCTGGAGGACAGTGTCATCTCAATCATCTCACCATCCTCAGGAGGTTCTTCTGGCCCAGTTTAGCCTATATGTGCACAAAGGTGGCCTAAAGCCCGATTCATTTCATTTCCCTGACTGAGTTAGGTAAACATGCATTTGTCTGGTTGTGCGCCCACGTTGTTGCTAGTTTCTGCGCAAGCTGGGAGGTAGAGACTGAGGGTCATTAATCCTGAGACCTCGTTATAAATTAATCCTTTTTTTTACTCACTGGGACAACAATAAACAAGCATTGTATCAGCGCCTCATGCTTGTCGAGAACGACCTGGATTTTGGTAAAGGTTTTTAAATCTATGTTGCAGAATGTGATGACCCACACTGCCTGTTATGTGAGTCTGTTGTTGATGACTTGATGACTTTCTGTTGTAGAATGTGATGACCCACACTGCCCGGTCTGTGAGTCGGGTGATGACGGTCAGCTATGTAAGCAGTGCGATGATGGTTATGTGGACAGTCAATTTGTGATCACCTGTGATCGTAAGTGTCTCCCTGTGTATTCTACTTGTTTTTATTTTGTTATAACTGTCAGTGTTCATATGAATATAATTACATTTGTTATGTACATAAACAATGTTTATAATGTGACTATTATTAAGCTTAATCCCTCTCTAAATTTGCAGTAGACCTATGTACATACATCTGATAGTATTGTATAAAAAAATGAAAAAAAATAGATTATTTTAATTTTTTAACGTACTTACTTATAAATATTGAAGAGTGTATATTACAATGAGCTGTGATTTGTAAAAAAATATGAACTAGGCTAGTTTTTGGGTTGATAACTGTGAAAATATAGCGCACTGCCTGGAGTGTGATATCGCCCATATGACACCTGTGATTTTTGGTAGGGTGTGAGAACATACACTGCTTGAAGTGCTATACAGAGTGATATATGATGCGATATTAGTGTGTGTCTATTTGATATTGAACCTGTGACGACATACATTGTCTGGATTGTTATATAGAGCGATATATCCAGATATATCCTCCCCTTGGATATGAAAGGGTGTATCTGCCACTTTTTAAAGTGGCAGATACACCCTTTCAAATTCAAGGGATGATTAGTGTTTATCTATTTGTATCTTGTAGACTGTGTGGACATACACTGCTTGGATTGTGATATATATGCAGGTATTAGTGTTTATCTATTTGTAATTGTAGCCTGCGAGGACATACACTGTCTGGATTGTGACATCGCCCATGATGCCTGTGATTTGTGTGAAGTTGGTTACACAGTGAACGCTGGTGACAGCTGTACAGGTGAGTGTACAATGTACATACAAACTATACACAGTGAACGCTGGTGACAGCTGTACAGACAAGTGTACAATGGACATACAAACTATACAAATAGATGATTTTACAAAGGAGTGTTTTAGGTGTATGACAATTGGCCACACGACAGTGCCTATAATCCCTCAACACTAAGTAACCGTTTCTACTTGATACCTTCAACACTAAGTAACTGCTTGACATTGTACAGGGACGTTTATAAGTAGTCCTGTATGCATATCTATAGTGTTTAAGGGCAATAGAGAGTTTGATACATTAGGCGAAAGCTTGGGCTTAATGCATTTACCCCTCAACTATTGTGACTCTCGGGGCTATCAGACCCAAAGATACCAGAGTGGAGAGAAATGCCATCTGCTAGTTTTCTACTGCTGTGCACTAGACCTGTTCAACCAAGATGCCTGCATTTGAGTTTGTAAACAATGCCATATAAATTACACAGAAGAGCCAACTGCTCAGATGTATTTACACACACTTTACACTTGATCTTTATAATTAATTCTTCCTAATTAATTTATGTTCCCCAGGAAATGTATAAACTTCACACCTCAACTTTATTCCACAATTTTACCCACTTTACTTTCACATGTACATTACATGTACACATACTTTCCACTTGTTCCACATTATATTTACCTATGTTGTTTCTATGTTGTTTTTTCAGCTTGTCCCAGGAAATGTGAATCGTGCTTCTGGTCTCACGGTAAAAGCTCCAGCTGGTGTGAGAGATGTGAGGATGGCTATGTGAGGAGTGAGAGAGATGGAATCTGTGTGGGTAAGTACAGGACATGTGAGGAGTGAGAGAGATGGCATCTGTGTGGGTGAGTACAGCAGATGTGAGGAGTGAGAGAGATGGAATCTGTGTGAGTAAGTACAGGAGATGTGAGGAGTGAGAGAGATGGAATCTGTGTGGGTAAGTACAGCAGATGCGAGGAGTGAGAGAGATGGAATCTGTGTGGGTGAGTACAGGAGATGTGAGGAGTGAGAGAGATGGAATCTGTGTGAGTGAGTACAGGAGATGTGAGGAGTGAGAGAGATGGCATCTGTGTGGGTAAGTACAGGAGATGTGAGGAGTGAGAGAGATGGCATCTGTGTGGGTAAGTACAGCAGATGTGAGGAGTGAGAGAGATGGAATCTGTGTGGGTAAGTACAGGAGATGTGAGGAGTGAGAGAGATGGCATCTGTGTGGGTAAGTAAAGGAGATGTGAGGAATGAGAGAGATGGAATCTGTGTGGGTAAGTACAGGAGATGTGAAGAATGAGAGAGATGGAATCTGTGTGGGTAAGTACAGGAGATGTGAGGAGTGAGAGTGATGGCATCTGTGTGAGTAAGTACAGGAGATGTGAGGAGTGAGAGAGATGGAATCTGTGTGGGTAAGTACAGGAGATGTGAGGAGTGAGAGAGATGGAATCTGTGTGGGTAAGTACAGGAGATGTGAGGAATGAGAGAGATGGAATCTGTGTGGGTAAGTACAGGAGATGTGAGGAGTGAGAGAGATGGAATCTGTGTGGGTAAGTACAGGAGATGTGAAGAATGAGAGAGATGGAATCTGTGTGGGTAAGTACAGGAGATGTGAGGAGTGAGAGAGATGGAATCTGTGTGGGTAAGTACAGGAGATGTGAGGAGTGAGAGTGATGGCATCTGTGTGAGTAAGTACAGGAGATGTGAGGAGTGAGAGAGATGGAATCTGTGTGAGTAAGTACAGGAGATGTGAGGAGTGAGAGAGATGGAATCTGTGTGGGTAAGTACAGGAGATGTGAGGAATGAGAGAGATGGAATCTGTGTGGGTAAGTACAGGAGATGTGAGGAGTGAGAGAGATGGAATCTGTGTGGGTAAGTACAGGAGATGTGAGGAGTGAGAGAGATGGAATCTGTGTGGGTAAGTAAAGGAGATGTGAGGAGTGAGAGAGATGGAATCTGTGTGGGTAAGTACAGGAGTTGGGAGGAGTGAGAGAGATGGCATCTGTGTGAGTAAGTACAGGAGATGTGAGGAGTGAGAGTGATGGCATCTGTGTGAGTAAGTACAGGAGATGTGAGGAGTGAGAGAGATGGAATCTGTGTGGGTAAGTACAGGAGTTGGGAGGAGTGAGAGAGATGGCATCTGTGTGAGTAAGTACAGGAGATGTGAGGAGTGAGAGAGATGGAATCTGTGTGGGTAAGTACAGGAGATGTGAGGAGTGAGAGAGATGGCATCTGAGTGGGTGAGTACAGCAGATGTGAGGAGTGAGAGTGATGGCATCTGTGTGGGTAAGTACAGGAGATGTGAGAAGTGAGAGAGATAGAATCTGTGTGGGTAAGTACAGGAGATGTGAGGAGTGAGAGAGATGGAATCTGTGTGAGTAAGTACAGGAGATGTGAGGAGTGAGAGAGATGGAATCTGTGTGGGTAAGTAAAGGAGATGTGAGGAGTGAGAGAGATGGCATCTGTGTGGGTAAGTACAGCAGATGCGAGGAGTGAGAGAGATGGAATCTGTGTGGGTAAGTACAGGAGATGTGAGGAGTGGGAGAGATGGAATCTGTGTGGGTAAGTACAGGAGATGTGAGGAGTGAGAGAGATGGAATCTGAGTGGGTGAGTACAGGAGATGTGAGGAGTGAGAGAGATGGAATCTGTGTGGGTAAGTACAGGAGATGTGAGGAGTGAGAGAGATGGAATCTGAGTGGGTGAGTACAGGAGATGTGAGGAGTGAGAGAGATGGCATCTGTGTGGGTGAGTACAGGAGATGTGAGGAGTGAGAGAGATGGAATCTGAGTGGGTGAGTACAGGAGATGTGAGGAGTGAGAGAGATGGCATCTGTGTGGGTGAGTACAGGAGATGTGAGGAGTGAGAGAGATGGAATCTGTGTGGGTGAGTGCAGCAGATGTGAGGAGTGAGAGAGATGGTGTCTGTGTGGGTAAGTAAAGGAGAAGTGAGGAGTGAGAAAGATGGCATCTGTGTGGGTAAGTACAGGAGACAAGGGTTATGCTAGGGCCCGGGACTTTCTCTCATTTTCATTATAAAAGTTAAGATTTATCTTAATTTTCTAAGGGCAATGTGAGAAAGTTAAGATAAACTTAATTTCTAGGATTCTTAGTGTGATGGGCCCCAGGGGCCCAGCACACTAAAAGTCCTAAAAATCATATCTCAACTTTCTCTCATTTCTAATGAGTTAAGTAAACAAGTTAAGATTTATCTTATCTTTCCAAGAGAAAAGAGAGAAAGTTAAGATAATCTTATTTTAATATCATTTGTGGGATTCATATTGTCTAAGCTTTCTCTAACTTTCATTGGAAAAGTTAGGACGTTTTTTTAAATATACTTTATCATGGAAATAAGAAAAGTGTTATATAAATCTGGTTAGGTTAGGCTACACTCAAGTCGTGTGTATGAGTGTGGAAGTGAATTTGTTGGGGTTATGCCAGGAGAGTAGCCTCTGGGGCTTTTTAAAAACACATTTGGGCGCTCGACAGTCAAAGCTAGGAAGACCTGAGATTGTGGCATCTCTACTCCATGCAGAGTGCTGGAGTTTTATTAGGTTATGGAAGCTGTGCAAGTGTAACAAAACTTCTCTAAGGAAATTGGGAAATTGTTGTACCAAGTCAAAAAGAAAACTTAACAACAACTATATAAACTTAACCCTTTTAAAATAAAATGGATACTACCTAGCTGGATAATGGTTAATACAAACTTCTACAACCCATCAGCATCAGGATGGAAACACTGATCCGTGACATCAGATGGAAATCAAATACCGTAGTAGGCAAGACCAAAATAGTAGACCGCATGAGTAAAATACAGTCGCCTGTATGATCAAAATGATGTTTCACATGAATCCTAATCTCTATTAAAACAATATATTAAATATATATCATCGCCAAAAATTAAATGTATTTATACTTTCTAATACTCAATGATGTAGATACAGAAATCTACATAAAACAATATTCGCTTACTATGAATTTCCCTTACTAGGGATATTTCTATTTTCAGCTTGCCCTGGTAACTGTGTCAGTGGATGTCACTGGTCCACGACCTACAATGAGCCAGCTTGTGATGTGTGTGAGGTGGACAGTGAAAAACAGAAGGCCTGGGCGCCGACCACAGACAAGACGCAGTGCTATGGTATGTCATTATAAATTAAAGCAACAGACCACAGACAAGACGCAGTGCTATGGTATGTCATTCTAAAACTACAGACCACAGACAAGACGCAGTGCTATGGTATGTCATTATAAATTAAAACAACAGACCACAGGCAAGACGCGGTGCTATGGTATGTCATTATAAATTAAAACTACAGACCACAGACAAGACGCAGTGCTATGGTATGTCATTATAAATTAAAACAACAGACCACAGGCAAGACGCGGTGCTATGGTATGTAATTATAAATAAAAACTACAGACCACAGACAGGACGCAGTGCTATGGTATGTCATTATAAATAAAAACTACAGACAAGACGCGGTGCTGTGGTATGTCATTATAAAATAAAACTACAGACCACAGACAAGACACAGTGCTATGGTATGTCATTATAAATTAAAACTACAGACCACAGACAAGACGAAGTGCTACGGTATGTCATTAAAAATTAAGGCTACATACCACAGAAAGGACGCAGTGCTATGGTATGTCATTCTAAAACTACATACCACAGACAAGACGCAGTGCTACGGTATGTCATTAAAAATAAAAACTACAGACCACAGACAAGACGCAGTGCTATGGTATGTCATTTTAAATTAAAACTACAGACCACACAAGACGCAGCGCTACGGTATGTCATTAAAAATAAAAACTACAGACCACAGACAAGACGCAGTGCTATGGTATGTCATTAAAAATAAAAACTACAGACCACAGACAAGACGCAGTGCTATGGTATGTCATTCTAAAACTACATACCACAGACAAGACGCAGTGCTACGGTATGTCATTAAAAATAAAAACTACAAACCACAGACAAGACGCAGTGCTACGGTATGTCATTTTAAAACTACATACCACAGACAAGACGCAGTGCTACGGTGTGTCATTAAAAATAAAAACTACAGACCACAGACAAGACGCAGTGCTACGGTATGTCATTAAAAATAAAAACTACAGACCACAGACAAGACGCAGTGCTACGGTATGTCATTCTAAAACTACATACCACAGACAAGACGCAGTGCTACGGTATGTCATTAAAAATAAAAACTACAGACCACAGACAAGACGCAGTGCTATGGTATGTCATTATAAATAAAAACTACAGACCACAGACAAGACGCAGTTCTATGGTTTGTCATTATAAATAAAAACTACAGACAAGACGCAGTGCTATGGTATGTCATTATAAATTAAAACTACAGACCACACAAGACGCAGTGCTACGGTATGTCATTATAAATTAAAACTACAGACAAGACGCAGTGCTATGGTATGTCATTATAAAACTACATACCACAGACAAGACGCAGTGCTACGGTATGTCATTCTAAAACTACATACCACAGACAAGACGCAGTGCTACGGTATGGCATTATAAATAAAACTACAGACCACAGACAAGACGCAGTGCTACGGTATGTCATTCAAAAACTACATACCACAGACAAGACGCGGTGCTATGGTATGTCATTGTAAATTAAAACTACAGACCACAGACAAGACACAGTGCTATGGTATGTCATTATAAATTAAAACTACAGACCACAGACAAAATGCAATGCTATGGTATGTCATTATAAATAAAAACTACAGACCACAGACAAGACGCAGTGCTATGGTGTATCATTATAAATTAAAACTACAGACCACAGACAAGACGCAGTGCCATGGTATGTCATTATAAACTAAAACTACAGACCACAGACAAGACGCGGTGCTATGGTATGTCATTCTAAATAAAACTACAGACCACAGACAAGACGCAGTGCTATGGTATGTCAATATAAACTAAAACTACAGACCACAGACAAGACGCAGTGCTATGGTATGTCATTATAAATTAAAACTACAAACCACAGACAAGACACAGTGCTATGGTATGTCATTATAAATTAAAACTACAGACCACAGACAAGATGCAGTGCTATGATATGTCATTCTAAAACTAGTAGCAAGTATACTATATAGCCAACACTTTTATCAAATTATTATACACAAATATATTATTAGCATTACGATAATGTTTGTTGACGAATATAACCACTAAGTATGCATCGAAACAAGTGACCGACACCAACAATTCTCACCCCCCCCCCCTCTGCCACTAATATGTGTGACGCTCCCAGAAGTGTCACATATAGTAGTGGAAAAGGGGGTATATTTTGGGAGGGGGGGTTGATTCTTGGATGGCTGCATGAGAGCCCAAGAAAACTTCTATAATCATGATAAACGGGGGTAGATCCTGGGAGCCACCGTCATTTATCCCGGGTATTCCAGATTTTACATTGGGACCACTGTCTGCGAGGCTAGCCCAACGTTAAAAAATACTTATCAATGTGCCACGTTTTCTGATGTAAAGCGTGTAACTTTTGCTAACGTTTGCTATTTATACAGATTGTCCCCAGTATTGTGAGGAATGTGAACATCGTGAGGACACGGACTCCATGTATTGTCTGACCTGCTTCCCTGGCGCTGTGCTCTATGACGAACATTGTAAAGGTACGCCCTATTATACTTTGTAAGGCTATGTATTCTGCTCTATGTAGTGTAGGCCTATGACCAGCACCCTCGTGCTGTGCTCTATAAGGACCATTGTAAAGGTGGGTATTGTGAGTAAATACTTGCAGTATATTCGATCTATGTGTCGCCTTACCAAACATCCAAACAGGAGTAACTGCTTATTTTGTGTGATGATGCTCCTTTTTGACAGTGACTATTGCTTTACGTCGCTTTCTGTCCTTTTTTGACAGCGTGTCCACAGAACTGCCTCCAGTGTACCTATGACAACGTGACTAGTGAGGTCTGGTGTGATGATGGATTCTGTGAAGACGGTTACCGTAGCAACACTGAGTTTGGCACATGTATAGGTAAGTTAGTAAAGCGACGCTTTCAAATTATTTTCAATTTTTATTTCAGAAAACTGACTGAAATTTAGGTGCAGATCTCAATAAAACAATTAATAGTAAATTACATCTGATCCATATTTAGGAAGAAGTTGTGTTTTTATTCATTTAAAGCTAACAATTGTATCAGTAAAGTAAAACAATAAAATGTATT
>OZ024909.1:500323-713635 GCA_964017125.1 Flabesymbios commensalis | reverse complement strand
GATATATTAAGCGAACTACACATCAATGCGAACGCTGAAGGCGAAATTGCGGTGATGTGTGGTGCGCCTTAGTCATTTGGCTTATATATTATATATTACCATACGCTTCTGCTGTAAATTTTGCTAGCTGTCTGGGATATTTATCACATAAAAATTACAATTTTTCCAGATTACTGATTGTATGACAGGAGTCTTCCTGTATATTGTAAAAAAAGTTTGTCAACAACCTGTATATTTAGAACAAAATAAAATATAGTAACTATGACATCACAGTGATACACATTAGGGGTTCCCCAGGGAGGATGATGTCATAGTGATACCCACTAGAGGTTCCCCAGGGCAGATGACATTATGGTGATACCCATTAGGGGTTCCACAGGGCGGATGACGTCATGGTGATACCCGCTAGGGGTTCCCCAGGGTGGATGACGTCATGGTGATAACCGCCAGGGGTTCCCCAGGGCGGATGACGTCATGGTGATACCCGCTAGGGGCTCCCCAGGGTGGATGACGTCATGGTGATACCCCAATAGCGCTACACAACGCAACAATACAATAACATAGCATTAACCAATCAGCTATTATCTGTTTCTAGATGCAAACTACACCTACATATTATATGTTTCTTTACTTGTTCCAGAGTGTCAGTCCGAGTGTAAGAGGTGTCGTATAAATGATGATCAGGACGGCACAAGATGTCTGAGTAGTATTGACTGTGACACTGGTTATGGACTGGATCAGAACACAGGACTCTGTGTGTGTGAGTAATAGAGATTAACATAAAGGCTGCAGAGGGCGGATCCAGAGCGGGTCAGGGGGCTAGAATACGTAGTAGAAAAAATATGTACGGCCGGAACCCCCTGACCCGCTCTGGATCCTCCCTGTGGAGTGTTATAGACTGTGACACGGGGTATGGACTGGATCAGAACACGGGACTCTGTGTGTGCGAGTAATAGAGGGTTCAACATCAAGCCTCCAGAGGGCGGATCCAGAGCGGGTCAGGGGTCACTCTGGATTGGTATAGACTGTGGCATGGCATATCGAAAGAATAGTAACATTTTTAACGTTTTTGTATAACTTTAAATAAATACAATTTGAAAGAGAAACAAGCACTAATTTCGCTGGATTGGCAGATCTTTTTCTTCAAATGTAAGCCATTTTTACTAACTGGAAGTAAACTAAGTGTTAACATCAAAACTCCTGGTCACATTCAGGCACCACATGGCATATTTTGATTAAACGTGTTGAATTAAATATGGTATACAGCTAAGTCATCATGAGGGGATGTTCAGAGCATCAACTGTCTAAGCGGGTGCCCCTATCAGGAGTGCATGATTAGGCGCCCCCAATGATACGTCGTGCCATGCCGCTTTTGAATCCTACCTGAAGCAATGGATTCTATGGACTATACATGTATAACTGATACAAAATGATTTACATTAGCCATTCTTATGGATTTGCTTTCCATTAACACTGGATTATATTTACTTATTAATCATTTACACTAGATCTTTTCAGCGTGTAATGGTCATTGTGAGAAATGTTCAGTGAACGAGGACAGGACCAAGCCATGTGATGTAGGACGATGTGACCCCAGATTTGTGGTCGACAACGACGGTGACTGTCGAGGTCAGTGGTAGATCAGTGATAGTAAATGGAAAAAACGCTTCAAATCATTTGCCTTTCTGCTTACCTTATGATCTTACATTTCTTTGCATTTGCATTCCTCAAACATGCCCTTTACAAGCGGATCCAAATCCTTTTGAAGTATGATGTAGTTTAAGCGAGCCTATCAGTCTGTATAAAGTGTGTGTGGGGGGGGGGGGGGGGTCATCATACCCTGAGCCAGCCCCGCTCCAAGAATTAATGTGCTCTTGTATTGTCGGCTTGTACATGAACACAATTATATGTAGACTAGATTTAATTCTATTTGAACAAATAGTTATGTTTCTTATATCACGGCCCATCACGAATAAAGGTGGAGTATTGTTTTTAGCTTACCTGAAACAAGCGATCCACAATTTTGTACATTTGAAACTATGACATTAATGATTTTAAAAAAATGCTTTCAGCTTGTCCCGCTAACTGTGAGGAGTGTACATATGAAGGAGATGATAAAGGCACTTGGTGTGTACAATGTGATGCGGGTTATGACGACAGTACAACAGACGGAAGCTGTCTATGTGAGTACAGTATGCTAGCATGTAGCTAATATGTTACCATGTCACACAATGTGATGCGGGCTATGACGACAGTACAACAGACGGAAGCTGTCTATGTGAGTATAGTATGATAGCACGTAGCTAATATGTTACCATGTCACACAACGTGATGTGGGCTATGACGACGGTACAACAGACGGAAGCTGTCTATGTGAGTATAGTATGATAACACGTAGCTAATATGTTACCATGTCACACAACGTGATGTGGGCTATGACGACGGTACAACAGACGGAAGCTGTCTATGTGAGTACAGTATGATAGCATGTAGCTAATATGTTACCATGTCACACAATGTGATGCGGGCTACGACGACAGTACAACAGACGGAAGCTGTTTGTGTGAGTACAGTATGATAGCATGTAGCTAATATGTTACCATGTCACACAATGTGATGCGGGCTATGACGACAGTACAACAGACGGAAGCTGTCTATGTGAGTACAGTATGATAGCATGTAGCTAATATGTTACCATGTCACACAATGTGATGCGGGCTATGACGACAGTACAACAGACGGAAGCTGTCTATGTGAGTACAGTATGATAGCATGTAGCTAATATGTTACCATGTCACACAATGTGATGCGGGTTATGACGACAGTACAACAGTGGGAAGCTGTCTATGTGAGTACAGTATGATAGCATGTAGCTAATATGTTACCATGTCACACAATGTGATGCGGGCTATGACGACAGTACAACAGACGGAATCTGTTTGTGTGAGTACAGTATGATAGCATGTAGCTAATATGTTACCATGTCACACAATGTGATGCGGGCTATGACGACAGTACAACAGACGGAATCTGTTTGTGTGAGTACAGTATGATAGCATGTAGCTAATATGTTACCATGTCACACAATGTGATGCGGGTTATGACGACAGTACAACAGACGGAAGCTGTCTATGTGAGTACAGTACGGTAGCATGTAGCTGATATGTTACCATGTCATACGATGTGATGCGGGCTATGACGACAGTACAACAGACGGGAGCTGTCTATGTGAGTATAGTATGATAACACGTAGCTAATATGTTACCATGTCACACAACGTGATGTGGGCTATGACGACGGTACAACAGACGGAAGCTGTCTATGTGAGTAGAGTATGATAGCATGTAGCTAATATGTTACAATGTTACACAATGTGATGCGGGTTATGACGACTGTACAACAGACGGAAGCTGTTTGGGTGAGTACAGCATTCTGTTCTTATTAGCAAAATCTACCCAGTATATAAGATACTAATTATCTGGCGCTCAATTATTTGGTGCTTTATATTACAAACTATACAATCCACAAATCCACAAATCACACACTATGAACACCCATAATTTGAATATTAGAAGGCACGTGTATATTACCCACTATAATGTCCATTATGTGTATTTGAGTTGTGCGTACGACACACTATACACTTTAATTCCAAGATATGATGTGTGTACATGTCCTACAGACTCTGATTGTAATAGACGTCATGTGTATGTTCCATTGCTTTCAGATTACTGTGATGTATGTACATCTAATGCGTGCCTATGGTATGTTTCATAATGTACAAAATATTGTGATTTAAGTACGTTATATATACATAGATGTAACATATGTGTACACTCTATGTGTTTGTACACTGTATTTATACATTATGTATGTGTACACTATGTGTGCACTATATACGTATACATTATATATATGGGCAATATATATGTTTGTGCACATCATAGTGTACACCTTATATCACATATAGCGTACACATATGGTTTTTACCCATATATAATGTACATACATATACTATATATGTGTGTACAAGATATAAATATAGTTATTTGTACACTATGTAATTACTATTGCGGGCCTGTGATGTTACAGTGTGTACAAGCTATTGTGATTTGTGTACATATAACGGAGACCTGTGATGTGTATGTTTCAGTGTGTACAGACTATTCTGACGTGTGTACATATAACAGAGACATGTGATGTATATGTTACAGTGTGTACAGACTATTCTGACGTGTGTACATATACTGCGAACCTGTGATGTGTATGTTACAGTGTGTACAGACTATTGTGATTTGTGTAAACATAACGTACACCTGTGATGTGTATGTTTCAGTGTGTACAGACTATTGTGATTGTGTATACATATAACGTACACATGTAATATATATGTTTCAGTGTGTACAGACTATTGTGATGTGTGTACATATAACAGAGACCTGTGATGTATATGTATCAGTGTGTACAGACTTTTGTGATGTGTGTACATATAACAGAGACCTGTGATGTATATGTTTTAGTGTGTACAGACTATTGTGACGTGTGTACATATAACAGAGATGATACAGATGAGGGTGCAGACACTATACTGCCCAGTGGTAAGCTGAAGTGTGACGCACAGGGCTGTACATCAGGATACGGGCGCAAGGAAGACGGGACGTGTGAAGGTAAAAATAAAAATAATCATTTGCGCCACCAAACCAGTAAGCACGGGATGCTGAGCTAATGTTGATAAATATCTACACTCAAATTACTGGGGTAGTGCCTCAACTTGGTAAACAATCCTAGGATATTTAGAGGGGCGAACCCCGATATATATCAACCAAGAAGTGTGAAACATTACTGGTTGACATCTGATTCTTTTTTAATGGGACGCCGCCCCCCTTTCCGAAATTCTTAATCCTGTGTGTGCATCTTGTCGTAATTTACCATCTTTGAAAAAAAACTGCTCCTAATTGTCAAGAAATATTTGTTCGATATGTACAAAAACAATGTTTGCTCCACATGTAATATGCTGAAAAGGTAGAGACTGATTTGAGCCTGGCCTATCAAGTCAACTGTGAGTGGTGTTAATGTTGATTGATTCGCTTAATCTTCTGAACAATCAGAATGCTTCTAGTCTGTCAAAACTGTACTGTTAACATACTTTACAGATTGTCGAGGGGAGTGTGATAGATGTACTATTGACGTTGATAATGTGCACACCTGTGATGAATGTCTGGACAGATTCCGTGAAAACAATAAGCAATGTGCAGGTAAATACTTATGACGATACTCACAGAATTATATCAAACACTAAGCAATGTGCAGGTAATACCAACAAACTCACAGCATTAAATCAAACACTAAGCAATGTGCAGGTGATACCAACAAACTCACAGCATTATATCAAACACTAAGCAATGTGCAAGTAATACCAACAAACCCAAAGCATCATATAGAACACTAAGCAATGTGCAGGTAATACTGACAAGCTCACAGCATTATATCAAACACTAAGCAATGTGCAAGTACTACCAACAAACTCACAGCATTGAATCAAACACTAAGCAATGTGCAGGTGATACCAACAAACTCACAGCATTATATCAAACACTAAGCAATGTGCAAGTAATACCAACAAACTCAAAGTATCATATAGAACACTAAGCAATGTGCAGGTAATACTGAAAAACTCACAGCATTATATTAAACACTAAGCAATGTGCAGGTAATACAAACAAACTCACAGCATTATATCAAACACTAAGCAATGTGCGGGTAATACCAACAAACTCACAGCATTATATCAAACACTAAGCAATGTGCAGGTAATACAAACAAACTCACAGCATTAAATCAAACACTAAGCAATGTGCAGGTAATACCAACAAACTCACAGCATTATATCAAACACTAAGCAATGTGCGGGTAATACAAACAAACTCACAGCATTAAATCAAACACTAAGCAATGTGCAGGTAATACTGACAAACTCACAGCATTATATTAAACACTAAGCAATGTGCAGGTAATACAAACAAACTCAAAGCATCATATAGAACACTAAACAATGTGCAGGTAATACTGACAAACTCACAGCATTATATTAAACATTAAGCAATGTGCAAGTAATACAAACAAACTCACAGCATTGAATCAAACACTAAGCAATGTGCAGGTAATACTGACAAACTCACAGCATTATAGCAAACACTAAGCAATGTGCAAGTAATACCAACAAACTCAAAGCATCATATAGAACACTAAGCAATGTGCAGGTAATACTGAAAAACTCACAGCATTATATTAAACACTAAGCAATGTGCAGGTAATACAAACAAACTCACAGCATTATATCAAACACTAAGCAATGTGCGGGTAATACCAACAAACTCACAGCATTATATCAAACACTAAGCAATGTGCAGGTAATACCAACAAGCTCACAGCATTATATTAAACATTAAGCTATGTGCAGGTAATACTGACAAACTCACAGCATTATATCAACCACTAAGTAATGTGCAGGTGATACCAACAAACTCACAGCATTATATCAAACACTAATCAATGTGCAAGTAATACCAACAAACTCAAAGCATCATATAGAACACTAAGCAATGTGCAGATAATACTGAACAACTCACAGCATTATATCAAACACTAAGCAATGTGCAAGTAATACCAACAAACTCAAAGCATCATATAGAACACTAAGCAATGTGCAGGTAATACTGACAAACTCACAGCATTATATCAAACACTAAGCAATGTGCGGGTAATACCAACAAACTCACGGCATTATATCAAACACTAAGCAATGTGCAGGTAATACCAACAAACTCACAGCATTAAATCAAACACTAAGCAATGTGCAGGTAATACCAACAAACTCACAGCATTATATCAAACACCAAGCAATGTGCGGGTAATACAAACAAACTCACAGCATTAAATCAAACACTAAGCAATGTGCGGGTAATACTGACAAACTCACAGCATTATATTAAACACTAAGCAATGTGCAGGTAATACCAACAAACTCACAGCATTATATCAAACATTAAGCTATGTGCAGGTAATACTGACAAACTCACAGCATTATATCAAACACTAAGCAATTGCAGGTAATACTCACAAACTCACAGCATTATATCAAACACTAAGCAATTGCAGGTAATACTCACAAACTCACAGCATTATATCAAACACTAAGCAATGTGCAGGTGATACCAACAAACTCACAGCATTATATCAAACACTAAGCAATGTGCAAGTAATACCAACAAACTCAAAGCATCATATAGAACACTAACCAATGTGCAAGTAATACCAACAAACTCACAGCATTCTATCAAACACTAAGCAATGTGCAGGTAATACCAACAAACTCACAGCATTCTATCAAACACTAAGCAATGTGCGGGTAATACCAAAGACCCTGTACAATAAGATGGTCGACTTACGGATTTCACCATACAAATGCGTGTAATACATTGTGCAGTGCTGTCCCCTTTTAACAGGTGTTGGAACTATGCTTTGGCAAGTGTATCATCATATAAAACAAGTGATAATTTCATAACTTTAGCCTCTAAATAAAAAATAATGTTTTTCTAGGTCTGACAGTTATGACAATATCTCTGCAATATTTATTTTTAGAACGAAAATAACTGCTAATATAGCAGAAACGTCATGTTATATTATCATACAATTTTAGAGATTAAAATGTCTTCATTTAAATAACAGAAGAGGTGTCTACAGAAAGTACACAAATATGTGGGCACAGAACGGGAGAAGAGTGACGATATGTCGTCAACGATAGCGACCACAAAGGAGATCGGGGCAAAACATTGGTAACAACCATAACTTGGCAGACGTGTCTTTTAATTCAAACTTTTATTATTTAAATAAATATATTTAGAACACAAAAGCAATATTATTAAATTATAATATGTAAGCCTTCTCTCTCGGACCACTGCCATCAACGTCACTGAGGACTGGAGCGTTAGCAGTATATTGATATCTTGAAAACAAGACACGTTTATTTTTATGACACAATTATTTATAGTTCAATTTTTATAATTTTCTATTTCTCCTGCCGTTACTGGTAATAAGGTGTTCATTGTTTTCCCACGGTACATTGTGTAGCCGAATGGGGACATAAATATGTAAAATTAACGTGAAACATTCACAATTTGCACGTGATTTAGTGTCTTTGATGAACGTAATAATTTGATCTCTGTTGTGACTCCTATGTAGAATGTGTTCAGGTATATTTCCGAAAATTCCTTCATTTTAACCAATTAATTGTATTAAGTTTTGACGTGGAACAAAAGCAACACACCTTGAATATTCAAATATTGCTTCTTAGACAGCAATGTATGCAATTTATTATTGGCATCAATATTACTTTACCTGCAGGTCAAGACACTTTGCGACAAAGATATCCACTGATATATATACAAGAATATTCTCCTCCTTAATGGTAATACCCATTTGTGGCGTGAATGATTTCAGCATTGAATAAGCTAATTCTGTTACAGAATCGCTCAGATCAGATGAATCCGCAGTAACAGTAACATGTTTTATATCAACAAAATATTTCTGTTCAGGTATATTCCGAATGATAAATATGACAAATGATCCGTGTCATTAGACTATAATGAATAGTAATATTATGTTTTCCTTTGTCCTATCTTGGTTTTCTTTGCCCGTATCTACCCTTGCACACATCGTCACCTGCCAGCAAATACGAAAAGATGAACCAATGATGGTGTAATGTTGGACCAGCATTACAAACCTTGGACCAGCATTACACTATAATTGAGTTAACCCCTGAAGTACCAAAGGGAAGAAGACAATTAAAAAGTATTGATAACTAAACAACAAATTATTGGATAAAAAATAGAAGTAAACCTCCGTCAATACTTATTTTTCTGATTTTTATGATGTAAAGTATGTATTGTTTTTAATAGGATCAATGTCATAATTACTCGTCGTAATATGGTAAAATCATACTTGATAGATGGTAAACGCATTAGTTCCAACTCCCAATACCGGAGGACAGCACTGAGAGCGATTTCACGCGGGTAATATCCACAAACTCGCAGCATTATATCAAACACTAAGCAATGTGCGGTTAATACCAACAAGCTCACAGCATTATATCAAACACTAAGCAATGTGCGGTTAATACCAACAAGCTCACAGCATTATATCAAGCACTGAGCAAAGTGCAGGTAATATTGACAAACTCACGGCATTATATTAAATACTAAGCAATGTGCAGGTAGTACTGACAAACTCACAGCAATATATCAGGCACTAATCAATATGCAGGTGATATTTCAAGTGGATAAAAAATATTCCAATTACACAATTTAAACCAAACCGTATTCGTTTAAGGACCGAGTGAATATGTTAATGTGTTTTGGGTTCCCACTACTTTCAGCATGTCCCCGTGACTGTCTGACATGTCAACACAGCCAAGGTGAGATGACCTGCAGAGAGTGTAAGGAAGGTCATATCCTACGCCAGGAAATATGTGAAGGTCAGTTAGAGGTCAACCTGAAATGTCAATCAACGTGGAAATAAATGTACATATATCGTATGTATACATATCGTAGGCTTCGGATTGGTCGAGATGAAATACAGGCCCTGGGATCTTGAAAGATATATAGCTATTGCAGCTCATAAAAATTGTAATTGTATATTTGAGAAAGTTATATTATTTGTCAAGTAATACAATTTTTGTTGTTTTTCCATATAGTTATGTGACATGCCATTTTAATAATTTATCACATGTCATGGAGGAAAAACTAGTACAGAGCTGTATATATATAACATACAGTAAATATAGTAGATTAAAATAGTGTTACCCATATTTATCAAATGTGCTGGTGTGTTCGGAGTGGATAGAAAACATTGTGTCCATAATTACATCCCTATTGGTATTCACAGAGAAATTGACAAAGATCTAAGACGAAACATATCATAGTTATGCTATGTTCATCCTGTGATTATTATGAGGGAACGATACATATACTCGTCTAGTTATATCTAGACGATTATATGTACTTATAACTTATACCATGGCTAAGGTGTATCGTAACGCATATCAGCCCGACCGAGTTGTATTCACCATAGGGTCATGGGTTTTGTACCACCCGAAAACCACAGGAGAGGGCTGATGTGAGGGGAGATACAACTTTAGCCATGATATCGTCTTTTTATCTCATGCCAACATTTTCAGTCAAAGTAGGCCTAGACTGAAGAACTGCAATTGGAAAAGTAAATTACCATAGCCTAGGCCTGTAACAGGACATATAACTTCATCCTATAGTTAATGTTAAGATTAGCAGCAATAGTCTAGAATACTGCATGCTCTGTTGACAGCGTGCCCTCCTCGCTGTTCATCTTGTGATTATAACGAGGGGCTGGAGAGAACAGAATGTCATCCGGACATGTGTGACGTGGGCTACAGCAGGGACGAACAACTCAGCTGTAAACGTGAGTGCAATTATGGAACATGTACTCATCATAATGGGGGATTTTAATACGATTACTAGTTTTACTCATCCCTCTTCATATGTCTTATGAGATTGATAACGAGGGCTGAGTCCTGACATGGGTGGTGTGGGCTACAGCAGGGACGAGCAACTCAGCTGTAAACGTCAGTGTAAATATGTAACCTCATTGTAATGGGGGATTTTAATATCATTACTTAATCAACCCTCGCCACACATCTTGTCAGATAGTCAGAAAGTCGTCCTGACGTGTGTGATTTGGGGTACAGTAGGGACGAACAACTCTCGTGTAAACGTGAGTGTAAATATGTAACATATACTCATAAGACTGGGGGATTTTAATATCATTACTCACCAATCGCTAATCATACATCTTATAGGAACCAGCAAATTAGCTGTACACTTGAGATTAAAAACACTCACTAATATCACTTATTAATACAAAATATCATATCGTCCTGACATATGTGATGTGGGGTACAGCAGGGATGAGCAACTTAGCTGTAAACGTGAGTGTAAATGTCTAACTTCGTTGTAATGGGAGATTTTAATATTAATGCTCGCGCACGCTTCGTCAAAACCTAATAATAGGTATAGCAAGAGATGGTGAGTAATAATATTTGGAAGGGTGTTGTCCTGATATGAAATCTGAGGGACAGCAGAGACGAGCATCTTATAATAAGTATGGCAAGAGGTGGTGAGTAATAATATTTGGAAGGGTGTTGTCCTGATATGATTTCTGAGGGACAGCAGAGACGAGCATCGTGTTTGTGTGTGACAAACTGGAGTGATTACCACTCTGACCAACGAGTTGACTCTTTGGCATAATTGGTAGCGCCCAGGCATCATTTCCGGGACATTTGAAGACGTAGAATGTCTACAGTGTATGTTGTATACATATATAATTATATCTTTAGATTTTTATACTTATGTTTGATTTTTTTTCTCTCAAGAATGTACTCTAGCCTTCTCAGACTGCGCTATATGTACAGACTCTACAGCTGCTGCAAACATCACAGCCGGGGGGACATCCGAGGATGTGGAATGTTTACAATGTCTGTTGTATTCATATATATCGCTATATCTTTATATTTTTATATTTTTACATGACTATATTTCTTCACAGAATGTACTCTAGCCTTCTCAGACTGCGCTATATGTACAGACTCTAAAGCTGCCACTAACAGCACAGGCGGCGAGACATCCGAGGACGTGGAATGTCTACAATGTCTGGACGGCTTTGTTCTCTCTGAAGACCACACCAGCTGCCTACGTAAGTAAAACACAATGTAAACACGAAACGCTGGTACAATGTTGAGCCAGCGTCGCAGACGGTGGTCCAACATTGTACCAGCATCGGTTCAATGTTTCGTGCTTACTAAGTTACTGGTGTATAGAAAAATCAGTAACTGGGATGAACTCCGGGATGAACTGTTAATTGCCCTGCAAATGTAATAACTACGTTATTTCAATATTTTAATAGTAAGAAAGGTAAAACACGTGTTTTTTATTGTCATAATATTAATTTACATAGATGTTCATACAAACATTTAGAGCAAAAATAACATCCAGCGATTTATGAAACATTTTAGTTCACCATAACAAACAATACATTTATTAGTTTACCTATGATATGCTTTAATTATATTTTACAATTTCTCATTAAACTTTACAGCATTTTACACAATATGTATTATATGGGACACGTCTGGACAAAATCAGTCGCTTTGCGCATTTTTTTAATGAAGTGATGCAATATTGTGAAAGTCAACAAAACTTGATAATGCCTGTGGTTCAGCCTATGATGAATAATCTTCAGTAAAAATATTATAAACGTTATAATATACCAAATCAAAAATATAAACAATATGATTAATTATGACACGTAAATATATTATCTGTCGATTTACCAAATAAAATAAAACATAATAATACTTAGCTAATATTATACTTGCTTCCAGTGGATCTTACCCAAAACTGCGCCAAGGCGGAGGATCGAACCTGGATCTGTGACAGGGGCAGCTGTGACAGCCAGCACACCTGGGTGGATGGCCTGTGTGGAGGTGAAGACAATAAACACAAGACGGTGGCCAAATCTGATTGATGACTTGTGTTTTCTGACGCTCATTGTGAATCTCATTGAATCGCGAAAAAAATATTTTTTATTTATTTATTTGTTGGCCAAATCTGATTGATGACTTGTGTTTTCTGACGCTCATTGTGAATCTCATTGAATCGCAAAAAAAATATTATTTATTTATTTATTTGTTGATTCATTTATTTATTTATTATGTTCATCCATTCATTTATTCATGAAAATTTATTCATTCATATATTTATTTATTTATTTATTGATTAATTCATTGATTCATTGATTCATTGATTTTTTGATTCATTCATTCATTCATTCATTCATTCATTCATTCATTCATTCATTCATTCATTCATTCATTCATTCATTCATTCATTCATTCATTCATTCATTCATTCATTTATTCATTCATTCATTCATTTATTCATTCATTTATTCATTCATTCATTTATTCATTCATTCATTCATTCATTCATTCATTCATTCATTCATTCAGTGATTCATTTAGTCATTCATGCATTTATTCAGTCATGTATTTACTCATTCATTTATTTATTTAATTTTCAATTATACAATCATTTATTTATTCGTTCGTTTGTTCATACAATCATCCAGTGTTGGCTTCATTTATTTATACATTATTTCATTCATTTACTCACCCATAAATAGAAATTCATTCCACTCACTAATCCATTTATATTCATTCCTTTACTAATTATTTCATGCACTAATTAATATATTTGTTCATATTTTGTGTTGCAGCTACGTGTTATAGCTGTGGTGACATAAAGAATGAGGATCTGTTCCCAGAATGCGGTGGAAGTGTGCCCGTAGGAGATACAGCGTATAAGACGGAGAAATGTATAGAAGGCTGCTGGGTGAGCGATACATTTCTCCAATGCCAAATGATTCCGACATTCTCATTTATAATATGTCTTTAATAGGTATATTTATTTCCAGCGAAGGTGCTCTATTGATTTGTATTATTGCAGTTATTTACTGCAATAGCATTACTATAATGTGATGCAATGAAGTGGCACTTCCATTATGACAGACTTCCAATTGAATTGTCCTAAGCCATTTTAAATGTAAAAACTGAGGCATACATCTTATAAAAAAAATGAGGACAATTTCTTATAAATAATGAAGTGAAAACATTTTTCTCTTATAAAAAATGAATAGTGAGGCCAAAAAAAATAAAAACGTAAAAAGTGAAGTGGGAAGAACCCATAACCCGGCCAGGACCCATTTCCACCCTCACCTATGCGCATCAAATCATTTTTGTTCTAACGCTTGGCTCTCCTGAATTGTTTGTTTCTTTTGAAGCAGGAATTGCTAACCTACCCTCAAATTACTACTATTATCACCATTTATTTATTACCTTAATTGAAGGTGACACGCCGAGTGGACGGCCCAGGCTTGGCGACCTATGCTCGCGGCTGTGGCCCTGACCCCAGGCATAACATGACCTGTGACCAGGCCGTGGAGGAGACGTGTCAAGAGGTCATGGCTGGAGGTCAACTCATCAAGGTCAGGGCAAATAACAAACTAGATAACTTGTCGCTCACCTATGTTCGTTTCTGTTTAAATTTTAAGTTTATAGACGGTGTGCCTCGTTGCCTCTACATACAACTTTAATTGGGCCTGAGTCACTTATCTCTGTACAAGTTGAATAAAAATACACGCAAATCTTACAAATTGAATGTTTGTTTCTCCTGAATTTTTCTTTCACAAAGAAAAAGGCGAAAACGGCCATAGCCTTGATTAGAACATTAACCCTTCCATCGCTAGGCACGCATATAGTCGATTATGTAACCCTTTCAAGCCTGAATTAACCATTGTCATCTTCATCCACTGCAAGCCGCGAATTGCTGTCGCAATTCTCGACTTGTAGTGAATGAAGATGAAGATGACTTGAAGTGGGTGGCAAAAATATAATGTAATTATTAAACAATTCCATGAAAAACAAAAGCGTTCTGAAACGCCTGGGTTTTAGGAAACTAAGTCATTCTTCAGAGATGCAAAATGAGTTGTTGAAAGGATATTTATAATCCGTTATATTAGCCGATTAAATCACGGTTATTTTGAATGTAATGAGCGTGTAAAACTCAAGATGTGGAAATATTTGATGTCAAATTAAACAAATGTGAGTAATTTTCATCCACTTGAAGTTTGACACACAACTTCAAATAGAAGAAAATTTAAATTATTAAATTTGGCGCTTTAAATGTTAATGGGTTAACAAAAAATTCCATATACAGAACATGTTATCTACATGGTTATTAACCATAATTCCTACTGTTAGAACATGTTATTTACATGGTTATTAACCATTTTAAAACTGCATATATACGATTTTTAATATATTAAAGAAATAACGATGAAAATGATAAACTGTTTGTGATACAAGCTAATTTCATGAAATAGTTAAATTTGTTTGTTTAATTTGTGATAGATTTCCATAAAATAACGTAATTTTTGTCATTTGACGAAAAATAGAAATACATAATTCGGCAGTCGACACTTTACTATGAAGATGACACACCACTTCATTATATATATTGCATCACATTGTTTTTCATCGGATTGTATCACTCTACATTACAGTTAATTACATTGCATGTCATTACTTTGCTCTTTCTTTACAGTATTGTTTCAAGTGTGGCACATTGAACTACGTCAACATGTGGGAGCTGGATGGAGAAGCCGGTGCCGGTACAGCCCTACTCCACCTGAGTTGTGTCCTGGTGACCTTGATGGCGTCTCTCAAGGTCATCTGAAGACTGGTCATCGTATGTAGCAGGGAACAGATCAACTTATCAAAATTAAACATTCTAAGAACTTTCAAAAGCGTTTGCAATATTAAATGTCTTTATTTAACATTTTAACAATGTCATTTTCACGAGAAGTGAATTACCGTGCATGAAAATGACGCCTATTTATAAAAATAAAGTGTGATATACAAAATGATAAGCATTCCTGTTCTCGTGGATTCTTTTATTTTCACCTGAATTCACCCTTTAAGTGTTAAGGACGACAATACTCGTTTGTATTCCATTGTATAAGCTGACCAAATCATTGCTAGTGGGAATGAAATGGCTGTTTTAAAAACATCCACATTTACAATTGTTTGGTCACAAATTAAACAAGTAAGAGTATTTTTTCACCCACTTGAAGTTGTGGGTCGCGGTAGCGAGACACAACTTGAAGTGGATGAAGATTAAATTTTAGAATTTATCGCTTCAAGGTTTAACTTTGTTCCCAATATGCACGTAGTAGGCCTACATTTACAGGACAATGAAGCTAAAAGAGAATATGTTATACCTCTCGTCTGCTATACATGTATATTTATTTTCTGATACACTGGGTGACTACTTTACACCCGAGAAGTGTAACTTACTTTAATTAAGCACAATTCTAGACAAGTATACACGTGTATCGCTATTTTAGGGTGTGTGTCCCTTTCATTCGGCATCATAAAAGTATGACCATCTGAACGATGTGATTTAAAAATACACACCTACTGATGACGTCAAACACACGTTTTCTGTGATTTGTAATATTTACGACACTTTTTTGCTGACGTGTTTTCATCACTGGATAATATGATCTCTGTTCGCCCTGTAAGCGTTAACCCTTTCCGTCCGGGGACCGACTTTAGACGTCAGAATCTGACGTGTATAGACGTCAGAATCCGACGTCGGATTCTGACGTCTAAAGTTGCTCTCCGCACTGAAAGAGCAAAATATTTATAATGTACATCGGTATTCAAATGAAGCAGTAAGACATTTATGATGATTTCAAATTGAAAAAACCCTTTGCTATCCATGGTTCATACAACAATATTTCAGCTCTGCAAGGGTTGAGGAACGACACAGATCGTGTTCAACATTTTCATTATTGCTCATAAAAGTAAAATATAAAAACACTTCGCCTCCAATTGGACAAATTTAATGAATTATCACTCACTTGAAATTGCGGATCGCGTCAACGAGACACAGCTTGAAGTGGACAAATCAGATGAATAAAACTAAAAACTTTGCGTTTAAAGGGTTATAATATTATAAAAGTGACTAATTTTCATAGGCGACAAGTTTCTTCACCAATAGAAATGTTGCTCGAACTGTGTGGAACATGTTTTGTTTTTTGAATAAATCTCTATTTACAAATCAAGTCAGTTTTCTGTTCATTGAAAATAATCGCATGTAGGATCGACTTTAGTACTTTGTCTATGCGATTTTTTGTAGGGAAAATATAATTACGCCTACTGCAATTTGATTAGAAATGCCACACGTTTCTGATAACATTGTCTATTTTAATTATGAATAGTTAAGCAGCCCTCTCCCAAATCGGGCTGCTTACTTGGTTCCACGCGGTCCGCCGCCGCTGACCCAACAGCATTTCGTCGCCACGGAGCTAAATGATCCTATCTGCCACTCTAACGAGTGTCAGATAGGATCCTTTAGCTCCGCGGCGACGATTTATTTGCTGGTATTTAGATCCTGTTTGACTCTTTAATTACTAGCGCGGCCCACTAAGAAATACGCATTAGAGCATTTGATGAAAACATTTCAAAGACTTACAGAGCTTGATTTTATTTGGTACAGCCTCTCAGCAATGTCAAGCAATTACCTGATTCTCCTTTTTAGAGCAAGCAACTTGATTCACCGGTCTTTTTACGTGTCTCAAAAACAAGGCAGAATAGTTGGCTCATGTAAAATAATCACGCAGAAATTATATTTAAAATGGCCGACTGGCGCATTTTCTGGGGCACTACTTTAAAATTAAATATCTGTTGTTATACAAGGATCTAAAATCTAAAATTCAAACTTGCTGATTGACGGCCGTTTTGTTTGGCTTTGGACCACTAACCTGTATGCGGTTCAGAGTGCATCATTTAAAAAAAACACTTGGGAATATTTCGAATAGATAAAGGCATAGTCTTAAACGACTTCGGAATTCTGTCGAGATATTGTCATATTGAGCAGAAAGCATGATTTTTTTTAATCCGCATTGTTTCGCTAACAAACATCACATTTTCAGAGTAACGCTCTTATATTTACTTCTATTTCACTTTTATCCCAGACACGTTTAAGCATAGGCGCAGATCGAGCAAATGTAATATTACGGCAGACATTTAGTTTTAATGCCCGTGACAAAATAACTAAAATAATGATGCCGCCGATTTATTTTCAAAAGTTATGTAGTTTAATTGATGTGTTCATACTAACGTAGACGGGTTCAACATGGCTCCATGTCAAAATAATGGCTTCCATTCGCCCCTGTTCAGTCAAAGATCTTAATTGTTATTCCATTTTGTTTGTCCAGCATGACTGTGTTTTAATAGTGATGTTTTGGGATGCAGTAGAGTGTAGATTATCAAAGCCATATGACTTATATAATTTTATCTGTGACCTCCATGACTTCAGCTTTGACCTCTATGACTTTATCTATGACTTCTATGACTTTATATATGACCTCTATGACTTTGATTTCCACGCTCCGCTATTTGTCTCGTTAATACGATACACTCTACATTTTTTAGAGAAACGCTCTCAAATTTATACTGGAATTAGTATGTATATTTTGTATGACATTAAATCTGACATTTTTTTATTGACGTCTTTAAAAAATATTAAAAAAAAAAAAATCAATGCTGATTTTACACATGTGGTCATAATTATACTGTACGCTAAAATGTGGACGGGTTTCAGACTTAAATACGTATTTACAAGGGTTAGAGCAAACACGGAATACGCTAAAATGTGGACGGGTTTCAGACTTAAATACGTATTTACAAGGGTTAGAGCAAACACGGAATACGCTAAAATGTGGACGGGTTTCAGACTTAAATACGTATTTACAAGGGTTAGAGCAAACACGGGATACGCTAAAATGTGGACGGGTTTCAGACTTAAATACGTATTTACAAGGGTTAGAGCAAACACGGGATACGCTGAAATGTGGACGGGTTTCAGACTTAAATACGTATGTACAAGGGTTAGAGCAAACACGGGATACGCTAAAATGTGGACGGGTTTCAGACTTAAATACGTATTTACAAGGGTTAGAGCAAACACGGGATACGCTAAAATGTGGACGGGTTTCAGACTTAAATACGTATTTACAAGGGTTAGAGCAAACACGGGATACGCTAAAATGTGGACGGGTTTCAGACCTAAATACGTATTTACAAGGGTTAGAGCAAACACGGGATACGCTAAAATGTGAACGGGTTTCAGACTTGAATACGTATTTACAAGGGTTAGAGCAAACACGGGATACGCTAAAATGTGGACGGGTTTCAGACCTAAATACGTATTTACAAGGGTTAGAGCAAACACGGGATTCGCTAAAATGTGGACGGGTTTTAGACTTAAATACGTATTTACAAGGGTTAGAGCAAACACGGGATACGCTAAAATGCGGACGGGTTTCAGACTTGAATACGTATTTACAAGGGTTAGAGCAAACACGGGATTCGCTAAAATGTGGACGGGTTTCAGACTTAAATACGTATTTACAAGGGTTAGAGCAAACACGGGATACGCTAAAATGTGGACGGGTTTCAGACTTAAATACGTATGTACAAGGGTTAGAGCAAACACGGGATACGCTAAAATGTGGACGGGTTTCAGACTTAAATACGTATTTACAAGGGTTAGAGCAAACACGGGATACGCTAAAATGTGGACGGGTTTCAGACTTAAATACGTATTTACAAGGGTTAGAGCAAACACGGGATACGCTAAAATGTGGACGGGTTTCAGACCTAAATACGTATTTACAAGGGTTAGAGCAAACACGGGATACGCTAAAATGTGAACGGGTTTCAGACTTGAATACGTATTTACAAGGGTTAGAGCAAACACGGGATACGCTAAAATGTGGACGGGTTTCAGACCTAAATACGTATTTACAAGGGTTAGAGCAAACACGGGATACGCTAAAATGTGGACGGGTTTCAGACTTAAATACGTATGTACAAGGGTTAGAGCAAACACGGGATACGCTAAAATGTGGACGGGTTTCAGACTTAAATACGTATTTACAAGGGTTAGAGCAAACACGGGATACGCTAAAATGTGGACGGGTTTCAGACTTAAATACGTATTTACAAGGGTTAGAGCAAACACGGGATACGCTAAAATGTGGACGGGTTTCAGACCTAAATACGTATTTACAAGGGTTAGAGCAAACACGGGATACGCTAAAATGTGAACGGGTTTCAGACTTGAATACGTATTTACAAGGGTTAGAGCAAACACGGGATACGCTAAAATGTGGACGGGTTTCAGACCTAAATACGTATTTACAAGGGTTAGAGCAAACACGGGATTCGCTAAAATGTGGACGGGTTTTAGACTTAAATACGTATTTACAAGGGTTAGAGCAAACACGGGATACGCTAAAATGCGGACGGGTTTCAGACTTGAATACGTATTTACAAGGGTTAGAGCAAACACGGGATTCGCTAAAATGTGGACGGGTTTCAGACTTAAATACGTATTTACAAGGGTTAGAGCAAACACGGGATGCGCTAAAATGTGGACGGGCTTCAGACTTAAATACGTATTAACAAGGGTTAGAGCAAACACGGGCTATTGAACTCGACGATGATCTAACATTAAAACAACGTGTTTTTTGCTGGGAAAACTGGACAAAACACAACAAAGACTGATATATATAACGCACCTCTGTGTTTATTATATCTTCATAAAGGAGAACAGATACAGGTAACATCTCTATAGTGGAGTTTGATCAAATCAAATAAACAACATAAGAAAATATGTCTCCTTAGAGATGAAAGGGTGTATCTGACACTTTACCAAGTGGCATATACACCCTTTTATATCTGAGGGGACAAGCTACTACAGTGTTGGGAGAGCAACTAAATATTTCACTAATTATTAACATCGTTAAAAATGAAAAAAGTGGATGTCATCTTCACTTTCACTAAATTTTCTCAAGCAAAAGATTCTAAATCTAAAAACATAATTTGCATATATTCGTGAATAATTCAGCATAATAAGGTAAGATGGCCTGAGCTGCTCCGCTGGGTCAAATCAACAAACACATCATGGAGGGCCAATAAATAGGAGGTTTTACAACACGTAGGAGCTCGAATATTTCTGTTACAAAATTCAAATATTAAAGCCGTCCTCATTTTAATCATTTACTTTGACATTTCAAGCCACAATCTATTAAATCTCGGGAACCGAAATGACAAATTTGTATTTCACACGTTGATTTAACGATACGTGAACTGTGATTATTTTAATTTTAAGTGCTGATAATTTTTTAATAACGAGCTAGTGTGTCCACAGCGGAAAAACCCCTGTCTATAAGCAGCGGCGACGGTGATTCCCTCGTCAGTGATGACGTCAGTTAATCAAACCGAGGCTACTTCGGTGCTATTTTAACACGCAATTGATCTCACACTTGCTGCAAAAGCAGGCAATATTATAAAAATCAGTTGAACCCTCTCTCTCTAGCTGCCGGGAAATTCCATAATATTTCAGTATAATAATATAATTTCATAACATTCAAATATATAACATAATTTCATAATATTTAAATACATAACATAATTTCAAAACATTCGAATATATAAAATAATTTCATAATATTCAAATATAAAACATAATTTCATAACATCAAAATATATAACATAATTTGTTATATTTCAGATATATCATTATAATAATTTTATAATATTTTCATTCACTGTGAGCTGTGAATTGCTGGGCAATTCCCGCCCCACAGTGAATGAAAATTACCCCAATTTAGTAAAATACGAAGTGTAACATATCACTTTGAAACTCTACGCATCCTGGTTTGGAAGGGTGGTGATATTTTTATTGCATTAAATGTATTCACAATATTTCAGTTCCACATATTATGCGCCACTAGCAGGTAAAAGTTTACAAGAAATGTTCACCACTATTAACCCTTTGAGTGCGGGCGACGCTTTTAAGCGCATTCATACTGTTTTTCCAGAACTAAAATTTGACAGAAATTGAACAAATATGCATGTATAAATCTTGAGTAAAGCCCCCATTGTGAAATTTAGCAGGTTTAATTTTAAAGTGAGGAGGTATTTTCCTTTCATTTGAAGTTGGCAATTGCGTGAGCAATGCCAACTTCAAATGAAAGGAAAATGTTAAGTAGTAATGAAGCACTTAAAGAGTTAATAACCATGGCTGTCGCAAAGTGGACTCTGAACAGGTGTGTCAACAGTTCGTGATTTTGTTTTACATTTATTTACAAAATATTTTGGTGTCAACATATTTTAACAATAAACAATCATGAACTGTTGACGCACGTGAACATATCGTCCCTTTGGATATGAAAGGGTGTATCTGCCACTTTGTAAAGTGGCAGATACACCCTTTCATATCCAAGGGGACGATATATGTTTAATTGTAAAGCTTCACAAATTACCATAACTTATTACAGTACACCTCACACTCCCATAAGGTGTTACGTGGAGGTATATAAATCACTGAATTCGGAGCTACAATAAACATACAACAATAAAATAATAATAAAACCAACAAAATTTAGAAATAACAATGGCATAATAAAACAAATAATGATAACAATATTCGGTGATAAATCGGTGACTAGTAAAAATAAAACATTTTCTCCCCGTGTCGCGTGTTTGTTCTAACATAGATCTACCATAGTGACCTTTCAGGTTCTAGTGGCTTACTCATTTGTCTCTCGCTAGTTAACCCTGTGTGCGGAGAGTCAGAAAGACAGAAAACAAAATCATCTTCTAGAACCGAAAACGTCAATTGGCGATCATATGAAGACAACAAGCAAAATATACGTGAGAGAAAAAATAGGCAAACTTGACAAAAAGTAAAAATAATATAACACTTTCGGAGGTGAAAAGGTGTAAGTGCCACTTCGCAAAGTCGCTGTTACACTTTTTCAACCTCTTAAATGGGATATATCGCCAGTGAGTGAAGATATAGAAACGCCGGAGTGATGTAATCTCATTACACAGCTCGTATTTTTTTTAGACCTAATTAAGTTAGGGTGTTTGTTATTGTCATAACTTAAAAGCTGGGAGATTTAAAAAAATGACGGTTATTGTCCTTTGACTTGATCATATTCCAGAAGGAATAATCATTCGTCAATAAATCTTCGGTTGCAAGGTGACGAGAAATTTAAATTGCTAAATATTCGTGTGCATTTTTGTAATATCAAAACCTCCCATTAAGAGTGTGACGATGAACTAAAACATGGCCACTTTTCGTAACAAAATTCAAAATCCGTAAACATATATAATCCTTAAGTCGGAAAAATCTTAAAATATGAGCTGGAAATTGTTCTAATTTGAAATACAGCAGTTTGAGAATCTTGCGGTGATAAATGTTTGTTATTAGAAATAAGAGGTCACAAAAACACAAAACGCTGGCCAAATGTTGTATCAATACTGGACCACTGTCTACGACGCTGGCCCAGCATTAAAACAACATTGGATCAATGTCTCTCTTTACGGGGTATTAATTCCCAGGCATTAAAACTATGTTGAATTAATGTTGGGCCACCGTCTGCGACGCTGTCCCAACAGTAAACCAACCTAGTTTTATTGTATCGTGTTTTTTCCGGGGATCTACACTATGATCAGGGCCACCACCATCATCAGCAGCAGCAGCAGGAATCCGGGATGACTCATCAGTTTTGGGGCTCCGTTTATCTTCCAGCCGTTTCTACGATTCTGGTCAGTGCATCTCCAACATTCCTGCAACAACACACAACCCCTGCTACAGTCAGAAAAAAATAAAAATAACAATGAGATAATTTCTCTTTAAGCGTCCTTTTATCATTTCAAATACCATTTTTTCTGATCCCCCTCAACCACAAAATTCTGGAATTCAAAATTCTGACATACATTTTAAGGTGAACATAAATAAGAGAAAATTGCTTGGTAAGTTATTGACCTGAATCACTGTGCCGTCCGCCTGCGTCCGGTCAAAACATGTCTAATCTGGGTGACCGTCACACGTAATGTTAGGTCACTCACTTGAATCACTGTGCCGTCCGTCTGCGTCCGGTCAAAACATGTCTAATCTGGGTGACCGTCACACGTAATGTTAGGTTACTCACCTGAATCACTGTGCCGTCCGTCTGCGTCCGGTCAAAACATGTCTAATCTGGGTGACCGTCACACGTAATGTTAGGTCACTCACTTGAATCACTGTGCCGTCCGTCTGCGTCCGGTCAAAACATGTCTCATTTTGGTGGCCGTCACACGTAATGTTAGGTTACTGACCTGAATCACTGTGCCGTCCGCCTGCGTCCTGTCAAAACATGTCTCATTTTGGTGACCGTCACACGTAATGTTAGGTTACTCACCTGAATCACTGTGCCGTCCGCCTGCGTCCTGTCAAAACATGTCTCATCTTGGTGACCGTCACACGTAATGTTAGGTTTCTCACCTGAATCACTGTGCCGTCCGCCTGCGTCCTGTCAAAACATGTCTCATCTTGGTGACCGTCACACGTAATGTTAGGTTACTCACCTGAATCACTGTGCCGTCCGCCTGCGTCCTGTCAAAACATGTCTCATCTTGGTGACCGTCACACGTAATGTTAGGTTACTCACCTGAATCACTGTGCCGTCCGCCTGCGTCCTGTCAAAACATGTCTCATCTTGGTGACCGTCACATGTAATGTTTTTATTGTCAGGCACCCCGCACCCTCTGGCGAACGTCACCTGTTCACCCTGCTTCTTCCGTGTGGCCTGCGACAACAAGCAAATAAAGGTACTTTTAAAGTGATTTTTTGTGTTTTTTATTCATCTGAAGCTGGGATTGCAACTGAATGTTTCAAATCAAATGAAATAGTATAGAGGTGTATCAGTGCGTGTATCAATGCGGGGATCGACTTTAGATGTCAGAATTTGACGTCTGTAGACGTCAGAACATGACGTTTAAAGATGACATTTTAGGTTTTGATGTTTAAAGAATAAGACGTTTAAAGTCGACCCCGCACTGAAAGAGTATTTTTTATAATGGCCATAGAACAATAACATAGGTATTCAAATGAAGCGAAAAGAGCTAACTGAGACATTTATGATGATTGCAAATTGAAAAAAACCCTTTGATCTCCATGATTTATATAAAATAGTTTAGCTCTGTAAGGCTTATTGTCCACTTACCCAGCACTGCTCTTTACAGTTGACGGACGGATGAGTGGCGTTATCATTATCAATAGCGTAGCCACAAGTCGTCTTCAGGGTCTCATTCTTGGTGTCTCCACATACGTAACACACAGCTAAAATACAACACATAACACACAGCTAAAATATAACACATAGCGCACAGCCAAAATACAACACATAGCACCCAGCCAAAATACAACGTATATAATGACACATAGCACACAGCTAAAATACAAACGTATATAATGACACCTAGCACCCAGCTAAAATCTAACATTTTATGCATGTAGTAATACACACAGCTAAAACATAAATAATGCCTGTACCATAGCCAGTACCCCAGTGTTTTACTTGGTAGAGACACCTTAAAATAAGAAATGATTTATGATAGTAGCTCAGTTACAAAGATCGAATATTTTTATATTTTATGTTTTCAAAAAATATTGACATCAACAACATAGTCATTAATAGTAGTTCTCCTTACTAACTTTTTGTATATATCATACATTTTAAAATGTCAACATTTCTCTGTATTATGGTAGATTGTTAACACGTTGAGATGTAAACATAGTAGATTGGTAACAATATCACTTTTATTTTATTGTTACCTACTAACTGCAAGCATTTACCTTTTGAAAAATAATACAGAATGGCTATTCCTGCAGCAGGGCACCACATTAATTATAAGAGCCTGCATTATGTTCGATTTAAATTGTGTGTCAATTGAAGATGTGTATCGCTACAAATTTAAATGACAGGATATAACGCAGAATTGTAAAATTAAGTTACAGAATTTATCAGGTTTAAAACAGATAAGATAATTTATCCCTTTAAAACAAATCACAGAAATAACACTACAGTCGACATAGGCCTACATCAGTGCTCTGTGGGTTATGAACACCCAAATAGTACATTTAAAAGTAGAAAAAGATGTTCTGTCGAGCATGTGAGTCCCTGGTAGCAGTGTATAATATTAAAAATGGTCAGCCAAACCGAAGTGCAATGGAAAGGCCTCACTCTGGAAGGGGGGACTCAATGAGTCCTATATCACTCACCCCCACAGACGCCATCCAGCCAGGTGTGCATGCTGTCACATTTACCCTCATTACAGATATACGGCCGATCCTCCACATGATCACAGTTCACAGTGGGATCATCTGAAACAATGATGAGTCTGTTGCATACACACCATGTCCTGTATTCTCGTACAAGTTACAATATGGCGTAGGTGCTTCAGATTATCGTATATATATCGTAGCTTGTACGTATACTAGCCAAGGCCTGTACCCAGAATTATACAGTCAGAAACCTCTCAATATCTGTAACTTATATCAATGGCAATAGCACCCGGGTCTTGTCGGTTACGCATGTCTTTGTCTATAAACAAGGTAACGGAATTAATTAAATTGTCAGCTACATTCGAAGCTGTAATTGCCAATGCCATTTAAGGTTTTAAAACAAGAAACATTTAATATATTTATAAAAATATACACCTACAAGCTCAATTATGTGATAAACAATTTTGTCTTTCTTAACCCTTTCAGTGCAGGGACTGTCTTGATATGTCATAATCTAATGTCTGTAGACGTCAGATTCTGACGTATGAAGACGGTCCACGCACTGACAGAATTAAAAGATTTATAATTGTCGTAGACCCATAACATAGGTATTCAACTGAAGCGGAAAGAGCTGACTGAGATGATTTCAAATTGAAAAAACCCTTTGGTCTCCATGGTTCATACAAAAATATTTCAGCATTGTAAGGTTAATCACACGTGCTCTGCAGTTCTCACCTATGCACTTGGTCTTGTCATCTGAGAGGACGCTGCCTTCTTCACACCTCATGCAATCCACCTCATCAGGATCAGAGTTGCCCCCTGAGGAGTCCGAGCAGCGTCCACACTTAGCAAACATCACCGAGCAGGCTACAATAAAAGGCAAACTAAGTCATCCAGTCAGAGGCTCCCCCTGGGGAATCCGAGCAGTGTCCACACTTAGCAAACATCACCGAGCAGGCTGCGATAAAAGGCAAACTAAGTCATCATGATCAGAGGTGCCCCCTGAGGAATCCGAGCAGTGTCCACACTTAGCAAACATTACCGAGCAGACTGCAATAAAAGGCAAACTAAGTCATCATGATCAGAGATGCTCCCTGAGGAATCCGAGCAGTGTCCACACTTAGCAAACATCACCGAGCAGGCTACAATAAAAGGCAAACTAAGTCATCATGATCAGAGGTGCCCCCTGAGGAATCCGAGCAGTGTCCACACTTAGCAAACATTACCGAGCAGACTGCAATAAAAGGCAAACTAAGTCATCATGATCAGAGGTGTTCCCTGAGGAATCCGAGCAGTGTCCACACTTAGCAAACATCACCGAGCAGGCTGCAATAAAAGGCAAACTAAGTCATCATGATCAGAGGTGCCCCCTGAGGAATCCGAGCAGTGTCCACACTTAGCAAACATTACCGAGCAGACTGCAATAAAAGGCAAACTAAGTCATCATGATCAGAGGTGCCCCCTGAGGAATCCGAGCAGTGTCCACACTTAGCAAACATTACCGAGCAGACTGCAATAAAAGGCAAACTAAGTCATCATGATCAGAGGTGCCCCCTGAGGAATCCGAGCAGTGTCCACACTTAGCAAACATTACCGAGCAGACTGCAATAAAAGGCAAACTAAGTCATCATGATCAGAGATGCTCCCTGAGGAATCCGAGCAGTGTCCACACTTAGCAAACATCACCGAGCAGGCTACAATAAAAGGCAAACTAAGTCATCATGATCAGAGGTGCCCCCTGAGGAATCCGAGCAGTGTCCACACTTAGCAAACATTACCGAGCAGACTGCAATAAAAGGCAAACTAAGTCATCATGATCAGAGGTGTTCCCTGAGGAATCCGAGCAGTGTCCACACTTAGCAAACATCACCGAGCAGGCTGCAATAAAAGGCAAACTAAGTCATCATGATCAGGGATGCTCCCTGAGGAATCCGAGCAGTGTCCACACTTAGCAAACATTACCGAGCAGCCTACAATGAAAGGCAAACTAAGTCATCCAGTCAGAGGTGCTTCCTCAGGAATCCGAGCAGTGGCCACAGTTAGCAAACATCACCGAGCAGGCTACAATGAAAGGCAAACTAAGTCATCATGATCAGAGGTGCCCCCTGAGGAATCCGAGCAGTGTCCACACTTAGCAAACATCACAGAGCAAGCTGCAATAAAAAACAAACAATCTAGGGCACGTAAAACTCACCATGTACCTACGCGACAGCAATTTCACGCACAACCATCACTTGACAAACACAATACACAATTATTTCTAATCACAACATAGAATATAATCAATTTATAACGTTTGCTATTGTTTACACTCTGTGTTAACTATTTCCATGCTGATGAGACATATCTAATTTAACTTTACTAACACTCTCTTAATATTTATTTGATATAACCTATGGACTCAGTCTCGGGCGGCTGGCCATCTGCGTTGGGACAATAAAAACTGTCTATCACCCCTAAAAATCATGATATTACTATTATTATCACTTATCTACCGAATCATAAAAACATATGTATTATCTGTCTAAAATTAGGCTACAGCATATTCCTACATGGCTACGCAGAAACTAACCATCTTGCTAAGCATTACTCGTCTGCAGCCAGGTGTGAGCCCGCATAGTAGACCAGTAAACCGGCGACACCCCCCTCCCCTGTAAGGTCTAAGCACTACCAGCATAGACCAGGCGTGCACTCGTACTTCCGTGGCCGCTCATATACAAAAGACTAGCAGCCGACTACAGGCGGGCATCAGAGCGTACACACAGAAAGTCAGCCATACGAGTAGGGCTGATAGCCAAATATTACGCCCTCATAAACAGCAATATCCCACTAGTAGTGCACGCTCAATTGATAATAATATGTAATAATCCCTGATTTTATTATCAATGCACCCACCATGCCCAGCAAATACAGGACGTTGACCCAATGCTGGGTTAATATTGGCCCAACGTCTATGACTCTGGCCAACATTTATCCAGCAATGGGTCACCATCTTGTGTGTGCCAAGATGTTCATATTTCTATCGGTACACATACATGTCTTGTTGTACAGTAGTATGTTTATATGAGGAGACTTCAATATTTGCATCAGTACACGTACCTGTGCACTCCTTGTTGTTATCCCTGCCGTAACCATGGTAACACTTGTGTTCTTTGCACTCTGTCTTGTCACTCTCTCCATTATAATTACACTCTTTGCAATGTACTGGGCATTCTAAAACACACCACACATATCGCAACACGTGCTAGATTAACTTATATTATAATTTAAAAATCTAAGTATTTTTCCCACTTGTGGGTCGCAGCAGCGAGGCACAACTTCAACTGTGTAAATAATAAATGATATCATTTAATGATTTATGGTTATTATATTTAATGATGATGGATGTATATAGTTATTCTATTGAAAAACAATATTGTTTACCCTTTCAGTGCGGGGATCACCTTTGGACGTCAGAATCTGACGTCTACAGACGTCAGGTTGTGACGGCTAAAGACGATCCACGCCCAAAAGAATTACCATTTTTAAAATTGCGGTAGCTCCACAACATAGGTATTCAATTAAAGCGAAAAGAGCTTACTTTGACATTTATGATGATTTCAAATAAAAAAAACATTTCTCCATGGGTTAGATAAAAATATTTCAGCTTTGCCAGAGTTAAATGACTCACGTTGACAAATGCCAGACTGTCTGTCGAGTGTGTAACCATGGTCACATTCATCACAGGTTATCTCCCCTTCCTCGTGGCTACATTTCTCACAGTGGCGTGGACAAACTGTAGATAACAGATCACAAACACTATCTCACACGTTGGAGCGGTAAAAAATATCTGCACATCATGGCAATGATATCTATATTTATATATTTATCTTTGGTTGTAATGTACCATTTACATATTTTTACAAACAGTAATAACATTAGCCTGACCTTACATAATCAATACCTGCTTCATTCATAATAGGTATTCTGAACTGTATCATGACCAGAAGAAGCAATAAGTAATACACTGGACAAGCTAAAATCAATCAGGTAACACTATCCACTCTTGACAACATGTTTGACGGTGATGACGAAAAGTAGCCAGCTGCAGTGTGATCAACAACCATGTAAAATACGATGGCTTGCATACCGATGTAGTAAATATATATTACATTATGATTTTGCTACTTAACATAATTCACATAATGCAGGCTGCATTAAAACAAACTGATTATTTATACTTATTGCAGTATGATGTATATTCTACGTTTTAACCCTTCACCAGCTAAATCATCTTATTTAAATTTCCACCCACTCGATGTTGCGTGTCGCTACCGCGACCCACAACTTCAAGTGGCTGAAAATTACACACATTTGTTTAATTTAAGACCAAACATTTTTGCAAATCTTGATGTTTAAAAACAAATTTCATTCCGAATGAATGAGTCCGAGTTTGACACAAACACAGAGTCAGTTATTACAAAGTACAATGACTGTAATGAATGAGTCCGAGTTTGACACAAACACAGAGTCAGTTATTACAAAGTAAAATGACTGTAATGAATGAGTCCGGATTTGACGCAAACACATAATTAGTTATTACCAAGTACAATGACTGTGATGAATGAGTCCGAGTTTGAAGCAAACACATAATCAGTTATTACAAAGTACAATGACTGTAATGAATGAGTTCGGGTTTGACACAAACACATAATTAGTTATTACAAAGTACAATGACTGTAATAAATGAGTCCGAGTTTGAAGCAAACACATAATTAGTTATTACCAAGTACAATGACTGTAATGAATGAGTCCGAGTTTGACACAAACACAGAGTCAGTTATCACAAAGTAAAATGACTGTAATGAATGAGTCCGAGTTAGACGCAAACACATAATTAGTTATTACCAAGTACAATGACTGTAATGAATGAGTCCGGGTTTGACACAAACACATAATCACGAACTACAATGACAGTGATTTAACGTCGTAATAAAACAGATTAAAAATGACTATAGTGGTGCTTGGGGGTCAAAGGGTTACAGTGGTAGATCCACCCTTTCATCTCGAGGGGGCGGTATCTTACCTGAGCACTGCATGGTGTTCATACGGTGTCTGTCGGCACAGGTGCTGCAAGTGACCCCGTCATCCCCAAAGTCACACTCATCACATTCACCGGGACAATCTGAAAAAACACACAGGGAAAACTAATCCCCAAAGTCACACTCATCACATTCACCAGGACAATCTGAAAAAATATACAGGGCTGGAGCTTTTCAGTGCAAGGACCGACCTTAGACGTCAGAATCAGCGCTGTAAGAGTTAAAGGAACATTTGAAAATAAAAACTGTAGAATATGTGGCCACAGATTGCAATCCGTGGCCACAGATTGCAATCTGTGGCCACGGATTGCAATCTGTGGCCACGAATTGCAATCCGTGACTGCAATCTGTGGCCACAGATTGCAATCCGTAGCCACAGATTGCAATCTGTGGCCACGGATCACGGATTGCAATCCGTGGCTGCAATCTGTGGCCACAGATTGCAATCCGTAGCCACAGATTGCAATCTGTGGCCACGGATCACGGATTGCAATCCGTGGCTGCAATCTGTGGCCACAGATTGCAATCCGTGGCCACAGATTGCAATCCGTGGCCACAGATTCTACAGGATTCGTTCATTCAAATGTCCCTTTAAAAGCTGGATAGATAACAACAGGGTTCGAAATAACTAGGCCACCTTTAAACCAACATTTGGGGAATATCATATGTTACTGATACAAGGGTAAAGATATAGTGCCCTCCCTCCGAATCTGAAGATATTTCCCAAGCAAGCACGATAAATTGACCCGATGTGGGTCAAAGGTTGGCCCCGCGTCGCAGACGATGGGCCAACGTTGAACCAGCATTGGTTTAACGTTACGTGTATGATGAGTTAACCCTTGATAAATCCGTGGGACGGTACACCAAATAGAATACAAATCTTGAAGCACAAGGGTAGTACAATGTCCATGAAATCTGATATGAATAGGTTACGGAGCCCCATTTCGAATAAATAAGAACTAATTTCATTATGCATTATGCAATAGGTTACGGACCCCCATTTCGAATAAATAAGAACTAATGTCATTATGCATTATGCAATAGGTTACGGACCCCCATTTCGAATAAATAGGAACTAATGTCATTATGCATTACAATTTCGGCAAGCAGCGACAGGGTTCCCTTGGATACAAAAGGATAAGAAAAGTTGTATTTGCCACTTTGCAAGGTGGGCAGATAACCCTTTCTTATCCAAGGGTGGATTTGAGACGTTAAAGATTATTCCCTATAAGGATTTGACTGTCAATATACCCTTGTTACTGACCTTCACATCTGCCTTCAGAGGTCAAACCATAACCTTTGACACATTTATCGGTGTCGCACTTCACTCTGTTCTCGTCAATAACTGTTTCGTCATCAGTATGTGTGCAATCCTTACAGTTGTCTGTGCAGGCTGCAAAATGACGTCATCAAAATAGGATCATTTTATTTCAACATATTACAAGACTCAGAAGAATATATTATAGCTATTATATGCCTACAATCTAAGTCGATAAAATAAGATAACTCTAAATGTATTACTGATCCAGCTAGGAGATTGTGGTTCAGTCGGTATAGGTAATACATTTAATATGATATTCTTACCGGCTCAGACACTGTGGCTTGGTTCAGGCGCTATAGGAGCTATAATTAATATGATATTCTCACCCACCATTGTGATTCGGGCGGAATAGGTGTTACATTTAATATGCTATTCTCACTGACTCAGCCATTGTGGCTTGGTTCAGGCGGTATAGGTGGTAAATTTATTATGATATCCTTGACAGACTTAGACACTTGCCAGACATTGTCCTGTGCCTTGGTTCAGGCTGTATAGGTGTTACATTATTATAATATGATATTCATACTGACCCAGACATTGTCCTGTGCCTTGGTTCAGGCTGTATAGGTGTTACATTATTATAATATGATATTCTCACTCACCCAGACATTGTTCTGTGCTTTGGTTCAGGCTGTATAGGTGTTTCATTATTATAATATGATATTCATACTGACTCAGACATTGTCCTGTGCCTTGGTTCAGGCTGTATAGGTGTTACATTATTATAATATGATATTCATACTCACCCAGACATTGTCCTGTGCCTTGGTTCAGGCTGTATAGGTGTTACATTATTATAATATGATATTCTCACTGACCCAGACATTGTCCTGTGCCTTGGTTCAGGCTGTATAGGTGTTACATTATTATAATATGATATTCATACTGACCCAGACATTGTCCTGTGCCTTGGTTCAGGCTGTATAGGTGTTACATTATTATAATATGATATTCTCACTGACCCAGACATTGTCCTGTGCCTTGGTTCAGGCTGTATAGGTGTTACATTATTATAATATGATATTCTCACTCACCCAGATATTGTCCTGTGCCTTGGTTCAGGCTGTATAGGTGTTACATTATTATAATATGATATTCTCACTCACCCAGATATTTTCCTGTGCCTTGGTTCAGGCTGTATAGGTGTTACATTATTATAATATGATATTCATACTCACCCAGACATTGTCCTGTGCCTTGGTTCAGGCTGTATAGGTGTTACATTATTATAATATGATATTCATACTCACTCAGACATTGTCCTGTGCCTTGGTTCAGGCTGTATAGGTGTTACATTATTATAATATGATATTCATACTCACCCAGACATTGTTCTGTGCCTTGGTTCAGGCTGTATAGGTGTTACATTATTATAATATGATATTCTCACTGACCCAGACATTGTCCTGTGCCTTGGTTCAGGCTGTATAGGTGTTACATTATTATAATATGATATTCATACTCACCCAGACATTGTCCTGTGCCTTGGTTCAGGCTGTATAGGTGTTACATTATTATAATATGATATTCTCACTGACCCAGACATTGTCCTGTGCCTTGGTTCAGGCTGTATAGGTGTTACATTATTATAATATGATATTCATACTCACCCAGACATTGTCCTGTGCCTTGGTTCAGGCTGTATAGGTGTTACATTATTATAATATGATATTCTCACTCACCCAGATATTTTCCTGTGCCTTGGTTCAGGCTGTATAGGTGTTACATTATTATAATATGATATTCTCACTCACCCAGACATTGTCCTGTGCCTTGGTTCAGGCTGTATAGGTGTTACATTATTATAATATGATATTCTCACTCACCCAGATATTTTCCTGTGCCTTGGTTCAGGCTGTATAGGTGTTACATTATTATAATATGATATTCATACTGACCCAGACATTGTCCTGTGCCTTGGTTCAGGCTGTATAGGTGTTACATTATTATAATATGATATTCATACTCACCCAGACATTGTCCTGTGCCTTGGTTCAGGCTGTATAGGTTTTACATTATTATAATATGATATTCTCACTCACCCAGACATTGTCCTGTGCCTTGGTTCAGGCTGTATAGGTGTTACATTATTATAATATGATATTCATACTCACCCAGACATTGTCCTGTGCCTTGGTTCAGGCTGTATAGGTGTTACATTATTATAAAATGATATTCATACTGACCCAGACATTGTCCTGTGCCTTGGTTCAGGCTGTATAGGTGTTACATTATTATAATATGATATTCATACTGACTCAGGCATTGTCCTGTGCCTTGGTTCAGGCTGTATAGGTGTTACATTATTATAATATGATATTCATACTGACCCAGACATTGTCCTGTGCCTTGGTTCAGGCAGTATAGGTGTTACATTATTATAATATGATATTCATACTGACCCAGACATTGTCCTGTGCCTTGGTTCAGGCTGTATAGGTGTTACATTATTATAATATGATATTCTCACCCACCCAGACATTGTCCTGTGCCTTGGTTCAGGCTGTATAGGTGTTACATTATTATAATATGATATTCTCACTGACCCAGACATTGTCCTGTGCCTTGGTTCAGGCTGTATAGGTGTTACATTATTATAATATGATATTCATACTCACCCAGACATTGTCCTGTGCCTTGGTTCAGGCTGTATAGGTGTTACATTATTATAATATGATATTCATACTGACCCAGACATTGTCCTGTGCCTTGGTTCAGGCTGTATAGGTGTTACATTATTATAATATGATATTCATACTCACCCAGACATTGTCCTGTGCCTTGGTTCAGGCTGTATAGGTGTTACATTATTATAATATGATATTCATACTCACCCAGACATTGTCCTGTGCCTTGGTTCAGGCTGTATAGGTGTTACATTATTATAATATGATATTCATACTCGCCCAGACATTGTCCTGTGCCTTGGTTCAGGCTGTATAGGTGTTACATTATTATAATATGATATTCATACTCACCCAGACATTGTCCTGTGCCTTGGTTCAGGCTGTATAGGTGTTACATTATTATAATATGATATTCATACTGACTCAGGCATTGTCCTGTGCCTTGGTTCAGGCTGCATAGGTGTTACATTATTATAATATGATATTCTCACTCACCCAGACATTGTCCTGTGCCTTGGTTCAGGCTGTATCTGTTGTTACATTCAGTGCAAATCGCACCATTGTCTGCGTCAAATGTACATTCGGCGCAGTTAGAAGGACATTCTGAAAACAGGCAAGTAGGCCTACTATTAAACACAAGACAACAAAAATAAAAACATCAAAGGTTGAGAAATATTAAAATATAGCAGTTGGAACATTTGGAAGCACTAGAAATAAAAAAAAGAAGAATAATACACTACAAAAAAATTTGTAAGGTGATAGGAAATGAAGAGACTATTAGCAGTAATTTCATTCAAAGCACCCAAGTGACGCTGGTCTAGCAATAAAGCAGCTTTTGTATGCTGAGTGAATTGTCAGGATCTTATATATTTTTAGCACCTATAAAATCACGATCGTCATTTAGTTGTTATTTATTAATCTATACAATCACGGACGTCATTTCGTTGTTATTTGCTCCACATACAATGGCTCTCGTCATTTCGTTCACAGGTTTACTCACCTATACAATCACGATCGTCATTTAGTTGTTATTTACTCATCTTTACAATCAGGGACGTCATTTCGTTGTTATTTGCTCCCCTGTGCAATGACTCTCGTCATTTCGTTCATGGGTTTACTCACATATACAATCACGGTCGTCATTTAGTTGTTATTTACTTACTTACCTATACAATGACGATCGTCATTTCGTTCACGGGTTTACTCTTACCTATACAATCACGGTCGTCATTTCGTATATAAGCTGGGTCACATTTATTCAGCTGACAGGGTCGGTCTGTACCTGATACATCACATCTTTGACAGTTACTCCTACAGGCTGGAGAAATAAACAAACATTAGTCATATAAATAGGTTGTATAAACAACTACAACGTGAAAAAAGGCTGGATACATAAACAATATGTCTGAACAAGCTGCATAGATATACTATCCAAAAGCAGATTATATAAACAACTACAACATGAAAACTGGTTGAATAAATAAACATTATGTCTAAACAAGCTGCATAGATATAATGCCAAAAAAAATAAGTTGTATAAACAACTATAACGGGAAAACAGGTTGGATAAACAAACATTATGTATGAACAGGGTGTGAACAAACAATGAATAAACAACAATCATGTCAGCACAGGCTACATGGAAATATATGAAAACAGTGCAATAACCGTCTGAAAGAGAAAATATAAATAATGGCCGTAGACCCATAACATAGGTATTCAAATGAATCAGAAAGAGCCAACTAAGACATTTATGCTGGTTTCAAATTGAAAAAAATCATTTAGCTTCCGTGGTTTTCACAAAAATATTTCAGCGCTTTAAGGGTTATAGTTCGAATCACGCCTATAGTCGTTTTTACCCTTTTTGTTTCTTCTTCAAACAAACAAAACTTGAATGAGAAATGAACATTAAATTTGTTAGATTCCCACATGTTTTGATCCAAAAAGTAGTCTACATATGTTAGTATTTGTTACCCACTAGCTGAGAAATGAACAATAGATTTGTCAGATTCCCACATGTTTTGATCCAAATAGTAGCCTACATATGTAAATACTTGTTACCCACTTGAAGTTGTGGGTCACGGTGGCGAGACACAACTTCATGTGGGTGACAATTACTCACATTTGCAGAATAAAAACATATACACATTTCTCCTTCTAATTTTCAAATAGAAAGACCGATAACGGCCACACGTGTTTAGTCCTTTAACCCTTAAAGCGCTGAATTTTTCTAGAAAAAAACCTTGGTGACCAGAGAGATTTTTTAAAATATGAAATCATCATAAATGTCTTAGTGAGCTCTTTCCGATTCATTTGAATACCTATGTTATGGGTCTACGGCCATTAGAAATATTTTTACTCTTACATCGCGGGGATACATTTTAGTTGTCTGAATCTGACGTCCACAGACGTCAGATTCTGACGACTAAAGTCGATCCCCGCGCTGTAAAGGTTAAGCTTTAACTTTCCAGTATGTTTTATTTATATCATCTACTCACATACACATTCTCCATTGGTCGAATCCAATCCAAAATAAGCATCACAGTTACTTTCAGAGACACACGCTGTACCGTCCTCACTGGGGTTCAGCTCACAAAGGTCACATTCGTTCTGGCATTCTGTAATAACAAGTCAAAATAAATATATATTAGTGTAAAATTCACTAACCGACCAAGTGCTCAGGCATTAAAACAACATCGGCTCCTTGCCTCGTGTTTGCTATTTATAATCGGAGCAAACCATAAACATTTATTGGAGCCAATGCTGATTTAACGTTGATATACCGTCTGCGACGCTGGCCCAACGTTAAAGCAACATTGGGAGAATGCATCATGTGTGCTGAAATGTTACTCTTTGCTGAGCTGGGGTCGCTGACCCAACATTGAAACGACATTGAGTAGACTGTCTTACATGTCATGCACATAATGGCGTATAGTGCTGATAATGTTACTCAGTGTGTATAGTTTTGATAATGTTACTCAGTGACACATAGTGTTGATAATGTAACTTAGTATGGCACATAGTGATGATAATGTTACTCAGTGACACATAGTGTTGATAATGGTACTCAGTGTGTATAGTGTTGATAATGTTACTCAGTATGGTACATAGTGTTGATAATGTTACTCAGTGACACATAGTGTTGATAATGGTACTCAGTGTGTATAGTGTTGATAATGTTACTCAGTATGGTACATAGTGTTGATAATGTTACTTCGTATGGCACATAGTGATGATTGTGTTACTCAGTGACACAGAGTGTTGATAATGTTACTCAGTGTGTATAGTGTTGATAATGTTACTTAGTATGGCACATAGTGATGATAATGTTACTCAGTGACACATAGTGTTGATAATGGTACTCAGTGTGTATAGTGTTGATAATGTTACTCAGTATGGTACATAGTGATGATTATGTTACTTCGTATGGCACATAGTGATGATTATGTTACTCAGTGACACAGAGTGTTGATAATGTTACTCAGTGTGTATAGTGTTGATAATGTTACTCAGTATGGCGCATAGTTTTGATAATGTTACTCAGTGGCACATAGTGTTGATAATGTTACTCAGTGTGTATAGTGTTGATAATGGTACTCAGTGTGTATAGTGTTGATAATGTTACTGAGTGTGTATAGTGTTGATAATGTTACTCAGTGACACATAGTGTTGATAATGTTACTCAGTGACACATAGTGCTGATAATGTTACTCAGTGGCACATAGTGTTGATATTGTTACTCAGTGACACATAGTGTTGATAATGTTACTCAGTGTGTATAGTGTTGATAATGTTACTCAGTGACACATAGTGTTGATAATGTTACTCAGTGACACATAGTGTTGATAATGTTACTCAGTGTGTATAGTGTTGATAATGGTACTCAGTGTGTATAGTGTTGATAATGTTACTCAGTATGGCACATAGTGTTGATAATGGTACTCAGTGGCACATAGTGTTGATAATGGTACTCAGTGTGTATAGTGTTGATAATGTTACTCAGTATAACACATAGTGTTGATAATGTTACTCAGTGACACATAGTGTTGATAATGTTACTCAGTGTGTATAGTGTTGATAATGTTACTCAGTATAACACATAGTGTTGATAATGTTACTCAGTGACACATAGTGTTAATAATGTTACTCAGTGTGTATAGTGTTGATAATGTTACTGAGTGTGTATAGTGTTGATAATGTTACTCAGTATGGTACATAGTGTTGATAATGTTACTCAGTGTGTATAGTGTTGATAATGGTACTCAGTGTGTATAGTGTTGATAATGTTACTCAGTATGGCACATAGTGTTGATAATGGTACTCAGTGACACATAGTGTTGATAATGGTACTCAGTGTGTATAGTGTTGATAATGTTACTCAGTATAACACATAGTGTTGATAATGTTACTCAGTGACACATAGTGTTAATAATGTTACTCAGTGTGTATAGTGTTGATAATGTTACTGAGTGTGTACAGTGTTGATAATGTTACTCAGTGACACATAGTGTTGATAATGTTACTCAGTGACACATAGTGCTGATAATGTTACTCAGTGTGTATAGTGTTGATAATGTTACTCAGTGACACATAGTGTTGATAATGTTACTCAGTGACACATAGTGTTAATAATGTTACTCAGTGTGTATAGTGTTGATAATGTTACTGAGTGTGTATAGTGTTGATAATGTTACTCAGTGACACATAGTGTTAATAATGTTACTCAGTGTGTATAGTGTTGATAATGTTACTGAGTGTGTATAGTGTTGATAATGTTACTCAGTGACACATAGTGTTGATAATGTTACTCAGTGACACATAGTGTTGATAATGTTACTCAGTGACACATAGTGTTGATAATGTTACTCAGTGTGTATAGTGTTGATAATGTTACTCAGTGGCACTTAGTGTTGATAATGTTACTCAGTGTGTATAGTGTTGATAATGTTACTCACTATGACACTTGTCGCCGTCGGGAGAGGGGGGATAGCCTGTCATACATGTGTTACACACTGTGGCGTTACACTCGCTACAGAAATCCACAGTACACACTGAAAAAAAAAAACACAAATGTAATGTGAGACATTGATTTATATAAATATACACGCTGAAAATAACAATAAACACAAATGTAATGTGAGTCGTTTATTTATATATTTAACAAAGTAGTACTATCTATACTATCTATACTCCCAGCATATACATTGCACCATTGGTTGACCCATCCCCCTCTCCATGACAATCACAATATATACTACGCACAGGAAACTGGACACGTTGACACAATGCTGGGAGAAAGTTGACCCACCGTCTTCGACGCTGGGCCAACATTAGCCCAGCATTGGGTCGTTTTTGCTGAGCTACTACTACCAACCAAACAGATACCAAAGTAAATCAAGTGTAACAGCTGTAATTAAGGGTCAGGCTGGACTGACTTACAACTTAGAAGAAAGAACTTCAGGCTGACAAACCTGTACAAAATGTTGAACGAATTAATCGCTGTACCTGTCAGTGACCTCTTAACCCCAGCAGACCAAAGAACTCGTGGTGGACATAAAAACTCATTCAAATATATTATAGCTAACACCAAACTGGGACAAAATTTCTTTTTGTACAAAATCATACCCGATTGGAACCATCTTCCACCAGCTGATATTGAATCTAGATCTATAGCAGGTTTCAAGAGCCAACTGAGCGATTAGTCTGGTCATCCGCTCAGCACCGTCCCTTCGCCTGATACTCCATTAAGGAGAACTGCGAAGACAATTTATTAAAGATTAAAAATCAAAGATATATTCACCGTCACACGTGCCGTCATCATTATTGAGATAATACCCCTCGTCGCAGTCTAAACAAATGGTCTTCTCTTCAGCAATGCCGTACTCACAATCAGTGCAGTGCTCAGGACATTCTGTGACAACAAACACAATATAATATAACGTCACCTTGGAAGTAAAAGGGTGTTACTTTGTCAAGTGAGAGTTTCACCCTTTAATTTCAAAGGGTGAATTGGAAGGGTATATTTCCCCAAAAGCCACTCTACAAACTAATATAAATTATCGTCACATTGACAGGAAAAGGGCTAGATGGGATGCACCATTATTTTTCATCGCACAATTAAATATCCAGAATTTCCTTGTCGTTCATTTGGAATTGAAAGGGCCTTTCAATTCAAAAATGGGCGGGGCCCTAGGTAGTGGTTAGCACTGCTGCCTTTCACGCCAGAGTTCGGGGCTCGGTTCCCAGTCTCGTCGGTTTGAAAGAAACATAAATGTTTCTTCCCCATCCACGTGTGAAAGTCAGTATTGTACGGAGCCTCCGCCACCGTGAGGTAGCGTGCTCGGCCTCAGACCACCAGTGCTCGAATTTCGAATCCTGTGTCTGGAGGACAGTGTCATCTCAATCATCTCACCATCCTCAGGTTCTCCTGGTCCAGTTTAGTCTATATGTGCACAAAGGTGGCCTAAAGCCGGATTCATTTTTCAATTGCAAATGAACGATATGACGCTAGATATTTTTTTTTAAATACAGCACTCGTCCCATGAAGGAAGTGCCATGTTTTACCCCCCCCCCCCCCTCCATGAATACTGATATGTAACTATTTTTTTCTATTTTCACATTTTTTATTAGTTTTAACAATACTAGTCCGGGTTGGGATGGCTTACATGCCAAGGTAGGGAAACAAACATTTACATCATAGGTACTTACTCGTATATTTAATTTATCTCTAACAACAACATCATTCCAGCCAGTTAGAAGTGGCAAGAGTAGTACAAATAAATGAAGGTGGAGATAATATTGTTATCATTAAGTAACTATAGACCTGTATCAGTATTACCATTATTTTCTAAGATTCTGGTGCGTGTTGTATGATTATAATGGATTATTATTCTTTTTAATGAACACAAAATTTTGTATACATATGTTTCAATAAATGCTAAATAAATGAATAATGAATCGTATTTACCCATGCAGACGTCATTGGGAACGTCTTCCATGACGTGACGGCCAAAGCAGGTGTCACATTCCATAGTGTCTGTGGTGGCATTGTGGGAACATGCCTCACACCTGGAGGGGCAAGCTGAAACATAGGGTATAATGAGGGGAAAACTGAGACATAGGGCACAACGAGGGGCAAGCTGAAACATATGGCAACATCAGGGGCAAGCTGAAATATAAGGCATAATCAGGGGCAAGCTGAAAAATACCGTATCTCCGCGCATAAACGTCCATGCACTTATATTTAAAGATGGACTTGGTTTTCGAAAACAGGTGCATGCACTTATATTCGAGCGCAAATTTTTTTAGGAAATGACATGCACTAATATTTGTACACGAAATGACCTTGATAATAAACAAATAATAAATATTTCGCTATAAAAATGCTAAATTATTTGTTATGTAGCGACACTTGTAGATGTTAATGCTATTTGGCTATATTACCTCTACACTCTGTCTGGTCAGTGACTTTGCCCCATGACTTCAGTTCCTCTGCTTCTACCAAACAATCTGTACATATGGCCTTCCCATCAGACCAGCCACAACCTGCTGATGTACACTTAGCAGGACAAGCTGCAACAATAAATATAATTTATTCACCTTGAGATGGGAATTGCGGCAGGTGAATAAAACTGATGTTATAATTTAAAGGGACTGGCCCAGGCTAAAATCATCAAAAAATCGTTGATTTTATTTTGGCTCCTTAATATGACCATATGATGTAAACATGTTTATAGACTAGAACTGCAAAAGTTTTTAAATTTTTCTGCTGCGCATTCACCAGTTAGACTAGATATAGAGACGAAATTCCTGATTTGTAATTATTGACAACCATGTCAAAAATTAGAAATACGGGAAGTTCGTCTCTATATCTAACCTAACTGGTGAATGCGCAGCACAAAAAATTAAAAACTTTTGCAGCTCTAGTCTATGGACATGTTTACATCATATGGTGATATTGAGAAGCCAAAATAAAATCACCGATTTTTTTATGATTTTAGCCTGGGCCAGTCCCTTTAATGAAATACAAAAAAATGATATATCAAATAAAAGGAAATAACTTTCATGATATCATATTATTTTTAAGTAGTGCATGAATGCGGCGAAAGAGCCTAAAAGTTGATCTAATCAGTCAGATTAGATTAACGTATTTGCAGCTACAAAATGGAACCTATTCCCAACATAATAATATCATCAGGTAGATTTGGTCAACTATGTTTTTTTAAAAGATTGTATTTCACAGATTATTGATAAATAAATATTCAAAAATATGTAAGAAATCTGTGGCCACAAATTTGAATGCATTAGATTACAATATGTGGGAACACGCTCAAATCTGTAGATATTTCAATTTTAAAGCTCTGCAAAGTTCTAATTTTTTGATGTCGCATAGATATAGAATATACTAAGCCTATTGCTATTGCTTTATTTCTGTATATTGTTCTGTATATCAGATCAGCTTGTGGAACTAAGTAATCAATGAAAAAATGGTTTAAATCAATCTGTGCCACATATTCGAAAAGTTTCCACATATTTAAACGATTATCCCATATTTCAATGTGAAGGCACTGTACACACTCGTAAAACATTATGAAAGGTCATTATGTTTGATCTGAGATTATGTTTGATCATGTTTGATCTAGATGATGTCACACTCTGTATGCTACACATGAGAGATGACGAGTGACCTGATTAATATGTAGAGGGCAATTGCTGTGCATGCTAATATAATTAAGAAATAAATTAAATGAATGGTGACTCACGTTCACACGTCAGCTCCTCCTCGTCTCTGACGTAGCCCTCCTCACAGCTGTCCTGGAGACACGTGGTTCGACCCTTACTCTCTGACCAGGTGCAGTCTGTACAGTACCTCAGGCAAACTGAAAACGTCATAAGGTTTTATTAGCCTTGAAAAAGTAAAAATGCATTGAATCTGTTTGCTCCAAATTGAAGACATGAAATGAGCTGTTTTTTATTTATGCTAGTTACAATGTGAATCACCAGATGTCCCTACCTGTACATTAACTGTGTATAGATTAGTTACAATGTGAATCACCAGATGTCTCTACATCTACAAGAGTGATCCCGGGTGTTGACTGTGTATAGTTTGGTTACAATGTGAATCACCAGATGTCTCTACATGTACAAGAGTGATCCCGGGTGTTGACTGTGTATAGTTTGGTTACAATCTGAATCACCAGATGTCCCTACCTGTGCATGTTTCATCCTGTACGTCGACTGTGTAGAGATCGTCACACAGCTCGCACCCCGTCCTCGAGTCGTCACACTTAATGCAGTGTGAGTCATCGCATTCTGAAAGAAAAACACGTCATCAATGTTAAAAAAACGTCATTAATAATACGTCAAAAACACATTAATATTACGTCAAAAACACATCATCAATATTACGCCTATAATTTACAAGATATTTCTTTAATATTAAAAAAAAACATCATTATTAACATTTTTTATAACATTATTTTCTTATAACGTTATTAATATTTTCCAAAATTTTTTTGTCTACCATTAAATAAGTGTTTCATAAATTACTAGACCCTGTAAAATATTTAAGTGTGATGTTTAGTCAAACGGGTTACCATAAAATAGAATAAAAACTCGTGCTTAGCGGGGTAATAGTTGAGTAACAGAGTATGCCCCCTTTACCGTCACAGGTATCTGTGTCTCCGGTCATGGTGAATCCAGTATCACAATCATCACAATCATCGCTGTTTGTCTCCGAATTCAAGGTGCACTGTCTACAGTCGTCTTCGCAGGCTGCAGACAAACAACACATTATCAAAAAAAAAAACGGATATTTTTCTGAAAAAAAATCGTTGACAGGTGCGCTGGCAAATAATAGTCTTAAATGTTCATATTACACGTCAACGGAAACCATTTCACTCTCTACGAACGAACAATACATTATCAAACTCAAAACAACTAGACTTATAAATTAATATAAAAATTAAATCGTAATCTTGTTATAAAATAAATTAATTGAGGTAAAAAAATAAATATTTCCCTTGGAATTATATAGAGTGAGAGATAAACACTTTTTACTGTTAAGGGACGATCAAATTAATGATTACAATATCAGCTAGTTTGTGACCCACAATACACTGCGAGGGTGATAGATATACTATATTATTCATAGGTATTTATATGAGACTCTTATCCACGTTTACAAGTTTAATGCTTATTATATAATTAAAGAAGCCCCCTAGTCCTGCTAAATTTACCAGTGATTTTCATTTAAGTCAAGCCGGAATTGTTAACGAAATGTCCGGTATGAAATCATGTAAAATACTTTTATTTATGAAAATAGACTAGCTCCAAATTTAATAATTTATTAATAATTAATATAAATTATTAATAATAACTAGACTCCTCAATTGTATTTTAATGTTCAACCTCCTGACCTTTACATCCGCCGCTGTTCTCCAGGCGGTAGCCATCATCACACAATTCACAGTCAGCAGCTGACGCACACACCTCACAATTAGAGCGGCAAACTAGAGGGAGAAAGAAAACAGGGTAGAGCCTTAAATCATTACAGTAAATATACCTCACAGTTAGAGCGGCAAACTAGAGGGAGAAAGAAAACAGGGTAGAGCCTTAAATCATTACAGTAAATATACCTCACAGTTAGAGCGGCAAACTAGAGGGAGAAAGAAAACAGGGTAGAGCCTTAAATCATTACAGTAAATATACCTCACAGTTAGAGCGGCAAACTAGAGGGAGAAAGAAAACAGGGTAGAGCCTTAAATCATTACAGTAAATATACCTCACAGTTAGAGCGGCAAACTAGAGGGAGAAAGAAAACAGGGTAGAGCCTTAAATCATTACAGTAAATATACCTCACAGCTAGAGCGGCAAACTAGAGGGAGAAAGAAAACAGGGTAGAGCCTTAAATCATTACAGTAAATATACCTCACAGTGAGAGCGGCAAACTAGAGGGAGAAAGAAAACAGGGTAGAGCCTTAAATCATTACAGTAAATATACCTCACAGTTAGAGCGGCAAACTAGAGGGAGAAAGAAAACAGGGTAGAGCCTCAAATCATTACAGTAAATATACCTCACAGTTAGAGCGGCAAACTAGAGGGAGAAAGAAAACAGGGTAGAGCCTTAAATCATTACAGTAAATATACCTCACAGTTAGAGCGGCAAACTAGAGGGGGAAAGAAAACAGGGTAGAGCCTTAAATCATTACAGTAAATATACCTCACAGTTAGAGCGGCAAACTAGAGGGGGGAAGAAAACAGGGTAGAGCCTTAAATCATTACAGTAAATATACCTCACAGTTAGAGCGGCAAACTAGAGGGAGAAAGAAAACAGGGTAGAGCCTTAAATCATTACAGTAAATATACCTCACAGCTAGAGCGGCAAACTAGAGGGAGAAAGAAAACAGGGTAGAGCCTTAAATCATTACAGTAAATATACCTCACAGTTTGAGCGGCAAACTAGAGGGAGAAAGAAAACAGGGTAGAGCCTTAAATCATTACAGTAAATATACCTCACAGTTAGAGCGGCAAACTAGAGGGAGAAAGAAAACAGGGTAGAGCCTTAAATCATTACAGTAAATATACCTCACAGCTAGAGCGGCAAACTAAAGGGGGAAAGAAAACAGGGTAGAGCCTTAAATCATTACAGTAAATATACCTCACAGCTAGAGCAGCAAACTAGAGGGAGAAAGAAAACAGGGTAGAGCCTTAAATCATTACAGTAAATATACCTCACAGCTAGAGCGGCAAACTAGAGGGAGAAAGAAAACAGGGTAGAGCCTTAAATCATTACAGTAAATATACCTCACAGCTAGAGCGGCAAACTAGAGGGAGAAAGAAAACAGGGTAGAGCCTTAAATCATTACAGTAAATATACCTCACAGCTAGAGCGGCAAACTAGAGGGAGAAAGAAAACAGGGTAGAGCCTTATATCATTACAGTAAATATACCTCACAGTGAGAGCGGCAAACTAGAGGGAGAAAGAAAACAGGGTAGAGCCTTAAATCATTACAGTAAATATACCTCACAGCTAGAGCGGCAAACTAGAGGGAGAAAGAAAACAGGGTAGAGCCTTAAATCATTACAGTATATATACCTCACAGTTAGAGCGGCAAACTAGAGGGAGAAAGAAAACAGGGTAGAGCCTTAAATCATTACAGTAAATATACCTCACAGTTAGAGCGGCAAACTAGAGGGAGAAAGAAAACAGGGTAGAGCCTTAAATCATTACAGTAAATATACCTCACAGCTAGAGCGGCAAACTAGAGGGAGAAAGAAAACAGGGTAGAGCCTTAAATCATTACAGTAAATATACCTCACAGTGAGAGCGGCAAACTAGAGGGGGAAAGAAAACAGGGTAGAGCCTTAAATCATTACAGTAAATATACCTCACAGCTAGAGCGGCAAACTAGAGGGAGAAAGAAAACAGGGTAGAGCCTTAAATCATTACAGTAAATATACCTCACAGCTAGAGCGGCAAACTGAACGAAAAGAGGAAGAACACGGGGTTAAGCCTCAGACCAAAACAGTAAATTTATTTTAAAAAGTTATCCCATTTTAATTTTTACCCACTTGAAGCTGTGAAATTACTCAAATTTGTTCAATTTGAGACAAAACATCTGCAAATATTTATGTTTAAACACCGTTCTATTTCCATTAACTGTGATTTATGTACCTAATAAAACATATTACAAACGACTATGTTAGCGGTGAGCAGTACAAAGGTTAAATGTGTTTTGATCATCTAAACTTGGAAAGCGTCCGGGAAACGTAAACATCCCTGCTTCGATACTGTATCGGTATGCGCCACCACTATAGTTGCCAGAACATCTAATACTCCACTCTTATTCAATATAGTATAGCCAAACAGACTTCAAATGTATCAAAACTTAAAATATTTTCAAAGTAGGCCTAAGTGGGTCGTCATAATAAGCTGAGTAAACATTGTGGGCGCCCAGCTAGTCTTGTGAAATATTACATTCAATACTTGTAATGAGCATTAAGCGTGTGTTTAACCCTTACAGTGCGGATATCGACAATAGACGTCAGAATCTGACGTTCATAGACGGCAGATTCTGACGTCTGGGATCGACTTTAGACGCCAGAATCCGACATCTTTAGATGCCAAATTCTGACGTTTAAAGTCGCTTCCCGCACTGTGGGAGTAAAACTATTTCTCATGGCCGTTGACCCATAACATAGGTATTCAAATGAAGCGGAAAGACATATGTTGTGATTTCAAATTAAAAACCCCTTTGGTCTCCATGGTTTACTTCACAATATTTCCGCCCTATAATGATGGTACTGTTAGTACTTACCGTATAAACTTTATAAATTACTAAAAAATTGTAATATATAATTATGGTTAAATAAAGTTTCTTCTTCTTACCGTCACATTCACCCTGAGCCAGAAACAACCCATGATTCTCATGACATTTGTACTGTTAGTACTTACCGTCACATTCACCCTGAGCCGGAAACAATCCTTGATTCTCATGACATTTGTACTGTTAGTACTTACCGTCACATTCACCCTGGGCCAGAAACAATCCTTGATTCTCATGACATTTGTACTGTTAGTACTTACCGTCACATTCACCCTGAGCCGGAAACATCTCATGGTTCTCATGACATTAGTACTGTTAGTACTTACCGTCACATTCACCCTGAGCCAGAAACAACCCATGATTCTCATGACATTTGTACTGTTAGTACTTACCGTCACATTCACCCTGGGCCAGAAACAATCCTTGATTCTCATGACATTTGTACTGTTAGTACTTACCGTCACATTCACCCTGAGCCAGAAACAACTCATGGTTCTCATGACATTTGTACTGCTAGTACTTACCGTCACATTCACCCTGAGCCAGAAACAACCCATGATTCTCATGACATTTGTACTGTTAGTACTTACCGTCACATTCACCCTGAGCCAGAAACAACCCATGATTCTCATGACATTTGTCGCACACGACCTCCTCCTCCACGAAGGAACACTCAGCACAGCCCTCTGGACAACCTGGAACAAAAAATAAAAATGCTACAGATTGTTTTAATGGCAACAAACAATTATTAGGATAAGGATCAAATCATCCTAAAGGTGAGTAGCCAGCGGTGGTTCTTTGATTGTCAATTTTTTTGCCCACCGTGCTGCTCCACAGTGACACACAGCAGCCATTCATATCCCAGGGTTGCCTACAGGTGGATCTTTCTTACAGAAAGCAGGAGAAAATGTGAGTAAATAGTTTAATGCTCGCCGAATCTGAATTCTCTATACTTTAATAGCGCGTCAAATCAGAATTTGTGAGGCTATAATAATGCATGGAAAACTACACAATTAACCTATAGGTGTTTTAAAACTACACCATTAGCCTATAGGTGTATAAAAACTACACCATTAGCCCAGAGGTGTATTAAAACTACGTGTATTAAAATGCTTACTGTCATCATTAACTTAACATTAATATTAACCCTTCCAGTGTAGAGATCGACGTCATACTCTGACGTTCATAGACGCCAGGCTGTGACGTCTAAAGTAGTAGATAACAAAGTAGTTAATTATAATAACATGAAAAAAAAATCGGTTGAAAATGAATAATTCCATAGAATTTGCAAGCCTGAAGTTGTTGTCTTTAAAAATATTTCTGAAATATTGTCGTCAAAAAATTAAAAGACAGTAGCTGGCTACTTGTAAAGTAATAAGTTACTGTATTTTTGTTTCACATCTCTCACTTGAGCAGTCCTTGTTGCCGTTCAGGTAATATCCTGCCTCGCAAGTGTTACAGTCAGTGCCAGTCTGAGTTAGATCTAATCCGCAAGACGTACACCACGAACCACAGGCTGAAAATACACATAAAAGGTGTACACCACGAACCACAGGCTGTAAATACACATAAAAGGTGTACACCACGAACCACAGGCTGAAAATACACATAAAAGGTGTACACCACGAACCACAGGCTGAAAATACACATAAAAGGTGTACACCACGAACCACAGGCTGTAAATACACATAAAAGGTGTACACCACGAACCACAGGCTGAAAATACACATAAAAGGTGTACACCACGAACCACAGGCTGAAAATACACATAAAAGGTGTACACCACGCACCACAGGCTGAAAATACACATAAAAGGTGTACACCACGAACCACAGGCTGAAAATACACATAAAAGGTGTACACCACGAACCACAGGCTGAAAACACACATAAAAGGTGTACACCACAAACCACAGGCTGAAAATACACATAAAAGGTGTACACCACAAACCACACGCTGAAAATACACATTAAAGGAGTACACCACAAACCACACGCTGAAAATACACATTAAAGGTGTACACCACGAACCACACGCTGAAAATACACATAAAAGGTGTACACCACAAACCACACGCTGAAAATACACATTAAAAGTGTACACCACGAACCACAGGCTGAAAATACACATAAAAGGTGTACACCACAAACCACACGCTGAAAATACACATAAAAGGAGTACACCACGAACCACACGCAGAAAATACACATTAAAGGTGTACACCACGAACCACACGCTGAAAATACACATAAAAGGTGTACACCACAAACCACACGCTGAAAATACACATTAAAGGTGTACACCACAAACCACAGGCTGAAAATACACATAAAAGGTGTACACCACAAACCACACGCTGAAAATACACATTAAAGGTGTACACCACGAACCACAGGCTGAAAATACACATTAAAGGTGTACACCACGAACCACACGCAGAAAATACACATTAAAGGTGTACACCACAAACCACAGGCTGAAAATACACATAAAAGGTGTACACCACAAACCACACGCTGAAAATACACATTAAAGGAGTACACCACGAACCACAGGCTGAAAATACACATTAAAGGAGTACACCACGAACCACAGGCTGAAAATACACATTAAAGGAGTACACCACAAACCACACGCTGAAAATACACATTAAAGGTGTACACCACAAACCACAGGCTGAAAATACACATTAAAGGTGTACACCACGAACCACAGGCTGAAAATACACATTAAAGGAGTACACCACGAACCACAGGCTGAAAATACACATTAAAGGAGTACACCACGAACCACAGGCTGAAAATACACATTAAAGGAGTACACCACAAACCACACGCTGAAAATACACATTAAAGGTGTACACCACAAACCACAGGCTGAAAATACACATTAAAGGTGTACACCACAAACCACACGCTGAAAATACACATTAAAGGAGTACACCACGAACCACAGGCTGAAAATACACATTAAAGGAGTACACCACAAACCACACGCTGAAAATACACATTAAAGGTGTACACTACGAACCACAGGCTGAAAATACACATTAAAGGTGTACACCACAAACCACAGGCTGAAAATACACATTAAAGGTGTACACCACGAACCACAGGCTGAAAATACACATTAAAGGAGTACACCACAAACCACACGCTGAAAATACACATTAAAGGTGTACACTACGAACCACACGCTGAAAATACACATTAAAGGAGTATCCACTGTGTGTCAACAGAGGGACACATCTGTACCCAGAAAGCGCCACGCTGATCACAGAGTCAGAGGCAACTGGGGTACAGCTCAAACCAGAAACATACATAGAGTGTTCTACATAGCTTTAAAGGTGTACACCACGAACCACACGCTGAAAATACACATTAAAGGAGTATCCACTGTGTGTCAACAGAGGGACACATCTGTACCCTGAAAGCACCACGCTGATCACAGAGTCAGAGGCAACTGGGGTACAGCTCAAACCAGAAACATACATAGAGTGTTCTACATAGCTTTGAAGGTGTACACCACGAACCACACGCAGGTGTGACATACTCACAGAGACAGTTACAAGTATGAAATACTCACAGTGACATTATACAGATATGAAAAACTCACAGAGCTATTTTATCATGTTTATAGGAATGACATGCTTACAGAGACATGCTACAGGTATAACATACTCACAGAAACATTTAATATGTATGAAATACTCACACAGAGACATTTGACAAGTATGGCCTACTCACAGAGACATTTTCCACTGTCTGTCATCTCATGGCGAGGCAGACATTCGGTACATTTGAGGTATTTCTGACCTCCCTCGTCCTCAGCTCGTTCACACACGGCACAATTATTTTCACAATCTGTAACATAAAGCTAACCCTTTCAGCGCGGGGACCGTCTTTATACGTCAGAATCAGGACATCAGTATATGAACAAGGCTTTCCTAACAAGTCAAAACGTCACAAAGTTTCCAAAACAATTGTTTAAAAGTTAATATAATTCCCTGCTATCTTGTTGATAAAATATAGCTCTTGGTAGACGATCAATTAATTCTTTCAGTGCAGAGTCCTTCTATATACGTCAGAATCTGATGTCTATAGACGTCAGAATCTGACGTAGGCCTATAATGAAGGTCCCGCACTGAAAGAAATCAAATATTTCTAATGGCCGTAGATCCATAACATAGGATTCAAATGAATCAGAAAGAGCTAACTAAGACATTTATGATGATTTTAAATTGACAAATCTCTTTGGTCTCCATGGTTTATGGAAAAATATTTCCGCGTTGTAAAGGTTGAGGAAACATTACAACTTTTTTCTAAAGTTTGTTTTTTCTATTAGAAATCATCATAAATGTCTTTGAAAATTCGAAAAATTATATTGAATATTTCAAAAGCTAGAACATTTGACATCTAATAAAATTCTAGAATAAGTTTAATGGGTTTATAGAGGGACGTCGTAATTTCAATTTATTACGTGGCAAATGGTATAACTTTGAAAATACGATATTTTATAAAATGCAGGGTTGTTTGGATTCTTTTGAAAAACAGTGTTTCCCAAATTTTATGAAAATCTGTTGAGAATTGACTGAGAAATCAGCGGAAAACCTGCGATCCTGTTTGATCACATTTAATGTGACTTTGGGTATAGTTACTCACCATCACATCCTTCTTCTGTGACGCTGTCTATTTTGCCGACGTTACACTCCAGACACTCCACGTCCGGGTTGTGACAGCTGGAGCAGTGATTCACCTCAGTACACGCTGAAATTAGGAGAATGAAAAAAATAATAAGTCAATGTGGGTTTTTTTCATAATTTTTCTAATATTGCAGTTTTTCCCTAAAATATGCTATGATCCTTATAAAAAAAATGAAGTAAGCTAAATTAAAACTGTTGGTAATTTATCCACATAATATAAGAATTGCTTTGGCAAACAGGAACCTAAAGAGCTATGTAGGCCAATTATTCTGAAAAACAATAACGTCCCTACTTTTATGATCTCTAAATAAGGCCTTGAAGTACAAAAAGTCTGCACACCTACCCTCCCCCCCCCCTTCCCCTCTCCCAATAACATAGGTTAACTAGGCTGTAGTGATATATTAGAAAAAACACCCAGCTAGGATAAACTAATGCGATGGTTAAAGAAACTCACTTTGTGCCAAGGTGAAGGTCACCACTGACGTCATGAAAATCACCACCAATAGGATTCTTTCCATCGTGAGGGGTGGTGTGTGGAATCTGCAATGGAATAATATATTCCTCATGAGTAGCAGTGGCGAAAGTAAAAAGACATGTAAACCACTAGCAGATACGACATTCTGACGGCCAGAGATCTACAGTGTCACTCATGTGAGTAACAGATACGACATTCTGACGGCCAGAGATCTACAGTGTCACTCATGTGAGTAACAGATACGACATTCTGACGGCCAGAGATCTACAGTGTCACTCATGTGAGTAACAGATACGACATTCTGACGGTCAGAGATCTATGTGTCACTCATATGAGTAGCATATACGGCATTCTGACGGCCAGATTTCTTTGTGTCAATCATGTGAGTAACAGATACGGCATTCTGACGGCCAGCGATCTATGTGTCACTCATATGAGTAAAAGATACGGCATTCTGACAGCCAGAGATCTATGTGTCACTCATATGCGTAACAGATACGACATTCTGACGGCCAGAGATCTATGTGTAACTCATGTGAGTGAGAGATACGACATTCTGACGGCCAGAGATCTATGTGAAACTCATGTGAGTAGCAGATACGACATTCTGACGGCCAGAGATCTATGTGAAACTCATGTGAGTAGCAGATACGACATTCTGACGGCCAGAGATCTAAGTGAAACTCATGTGAGTAACCGATACGGCATTCTGACGGCCAGAGATCTATGTGAAACTCATGTGAGTAACAGATACGGCATTCTGACGGCCAGAGATCTATGTGAAACTTATGTGAGTAACAGATACGACATTCTGACGGCCAGAGATCTATGTGAAACTCATGTGAGTAACATATACGGCATTCTGACGGCCAGAGATCTATGTGTAACTCATGTGAGTAACATATACGGCATTCTGACGGCCAGAGATCTATGTGAAACTCATATGAGTAACATATACGACATTCTGACGGCCAGAGATCTATGTGTCACTCATGTGAGTAACATATACGGCATTCTGACGGCCAGAGATCTATGTGAAACTCATGTGAGTAACATATACGGCATTCTGACGGCCAGAGATCTATGTGAAACTCATGTGAGTAGCAGATACGACATTCTGACAGCCAGAGATCTATGTGAAACTCATGTGAGTAACAGATACGACATTCTGATCTATGTGTTAGCTCTTATTTCTTTATTTACTAATTCAGTTCTTATCATTATCTTTGACCCTTCTAGCTCTGAACATTTTTTTGTATAAAGAAAAAATATAAAAAATCGCATGAAACAAAAAGTATCAAAGATTTTTTTTAAATTAGTTTAGTTAATGAAAGAGGAAGAACACGTCTATTAAATGAAATAAAAGTCAATTTTGACAAATTGACCACACTGTCATTTACCCGTGGCGGGTCACATGTGGTGAGCGCGCTGTGTAATTCCGCTCGTCATTTAGTTGCTTTTTAAATTATTCTAAGAATAATGCTGGGGATAATGTATTAACTCACTTTGTTAATCTTCTTGTCTTCTGGAGAATTCACTGATCTTGTGTGTTAGCTAATGATGGATGAAGATGGTAATATTATTAACACTTGTAGCTGTTCCCTTTTCTGATCATAGGCTCACCCTTCATCTACTCCCCTATCAACCCTACTCTCCCCCTATATAGCACTCCGTTTGCCTTCTCATCAAAGTTCACCTAAATCCTAGGCCGCTGATAGGTCGAGATTGTAATCTCGACCTATCAGCGGTCTGAGATTTTCTTCACAGTCGCAGAGAGGACCAGATACTCCTGCACGCTGCCTGGTAACTCTGCCATTGAAATCCCCACACATGATAATATTATGGTGTCTCATACCAATTAGACACGAGCGTCTATTGTCAGCCACACACCTTTTGTGGGGATGGGCATATTCATTTTCTCAGTTTTCTTCTCTCTTCTTCACACATAATGGCGATGGCGTACTCGGAATAACTGAAGAGATATCTTTGTTAACACTACATCAACATGGAGACATGCCGCATGAAGGGATTAATTGGTAAAATTATCCTAGCCTAAAAGCGTAATAATTAAATAAGAAGAAACACGCTATCGACATCGACATCTAGTTAGCTTTTTGTCAGATTTTATAAAAGCATTGACATCTTCACCCACCGCATTTCTCAATGTAGTGGATAAAGATGACTTAAAGTGATGATAAAGTAATGATATTTGTTATGTAGGCCGATCTATAAAGGCAGTTTTAGAAAATGTTCTGTCTAAAACCCACAGTACCAGTAGTACGTCACTTTTCTGGGATAAAAATGATGCATTAAGTGGCCATAAAATTTTATTATGTCAACCCTATAAGCGCTAAAATCAGTTTTCATGCATCAAAAGAACAAATGTGTTTTTTCAATTTGAAAAATCATCCCAAATGTCTTAGTCAGATCTTTATGCTATTGAATACCTATGTTATGGGTCTACGACAATTATAAAAAAATACTTTTTGAGTGCGGGGATTGACCTTGGACGTCAGAATCTGGCGTCCCCGCACTGAAAGGGTTAAGGCGCCATGAGATTTTAAAGTGTCAATGTATTTTTTTCATTTATCTCATAATAAATCTTCACCCTCTTATATTTATTTAAATTTTCACCCACCTGAAGGTATGTCTCGCTACCGCGACCCACAACTTCAAGTAAGTTATGTCTCGCTACCGCGACCCACAACTTCAAGTGAGTTATGTCTCGCTACCGCGACCCACAACTTCAAATAAGTTATGTCTCGCTACCGCGACCCACAACTTCAAGTGTGTTATGTCTCGCTAGCGCGACCCACAACTTCAAATAAGTTATGTCTCGCTACCGCGACCCACAACTTCAAGTAAGTTATGTCTCGCTACCGCGACCCACAACTTCAAGTAAGTTATGTCTCGCTACCGCGACCCACAACTTCAAATAAGTTATGTCTCGCTACCGCGACCCACAACTTCAAGTAAGTTATGTCTCGCTACCGCGACCCACAACTTCAAGTGGGAGAAATCACTCATATTTGTTTATTTTCAGACCACCCATTTGCAAATCTTGACTTTAAAACACTCATTTCATTCCCAATAACTGTGATTTGATTGACAAATGAAACGGATGCCTCGTCGAACGTTAGCCTCACGTAACATAATATGAAAACATTAACTGACTAAACAACGGTAAAAGCCCCGGCTGGAATTCGAATTCTGAGTTTCGAGCCACAACCGGATGGAATGAGCAGCCATCGGGGCTGGCCACATAGCCTACTGAGGAGAAATTCTGTAGCTGCTATTCTGTGAAACTCAATGACTTCGACCTCCTTTGTTTTCACCGAGCTGGCTAATACAATGAAGTATGGGGGAGGGTTTGTATATAACCTTGTTTTCACCGAGTGACACCACTGCGTTTCACAGAATGAAGTATGGGGGAAGGGGTGTTATATAACCTTGTTTTCACCGAGTGAAGTCACTGCGTTTCACAGAATGAAGTATGGGGGAAGGGGTGTTATATAACCTTGTTTTCACCGAGTGACGTATCAACGTTAAATGAAAGTCATATTTTTCAATTAAATGCGATTATTTGTATTTTTTTAAAAGGTCCTCATTCAATTTCAACATCCGTGTCGAATTAACATCAACGTCAATACAACGTAGGCCTATTTTATCAGCCATTAAATAAATATGTTTTAAATTCAAGATAACACCGTTAATGGGTGAATAACTGGCGTGAGCTCGACACATTAGCGTTCGAAGGGTTAGAGCGATGAGTGTAACTTTGAGTAGAACGTCTTAATCTCATTTACACTTGCAGACTGCGCATTCCCGTGAATGTCAAGAGGTCATAGGTAGATGTCACTAAAGGAGTGTCAAGGGTATCAGGTGACACCTAGTGAGTGGCGGGGACAACAGCTTATTGTCACAAGGACTAAATGTACCCCATTATCGCTCGTCTGTGATGTACTAAATTACGCACGTCTGTAATCTCAGCAAAAACGAGATATTGAAACAATGCTGGTTTAATGTTGGGCCAGTGGCATAGACGATAGTCCAACATTTAACTACAATAGGCCTCCACATGTGTCTTGGAGATTATGACAATTTCACACTCCTTTTTTTCAGCCTCATTTTCACTTTTCATACATTTTAATTTCTTCACTTCACTTTTTATACGTTATTTGTTATAGGTGATTTGTTCTCACATCATAGGCCTATTTTATAAACATAGTTTGGTAAACCACTTTAGAAAATTGATTTATGCCAACAATACAATATTGCAGTTTTATTTCAGTCTTGCATTGAACCTTGCAGCATACATAAGTTTCAGTTTTTATAACTCTCTGGATTCATTTTAAGTTTCATAAGGCATTCACGTCGATATTTACTTTCTGTAATAAAAATGTTTTTTATGATTATTTAACATCACTTTCTGCACCTTTTCAAAATACCCAAGTTTCACTCTAGACCTTTTAAATATCAACGTCGCAAGTCGTTTTTAACCTGTATGGTTAATTAAGTGGTTAAATGTTTCGTGTTTTCTGTCATGTACAATATTTTATGCACAAATCCAGTTGATGCTGTAGTGGATCAAACACGTTATATTGAATAAATGATCTGATAATATTATTCTGGTTGCCAGGTGTTGATTTTACAGACGTGAATGGAGTAACTTAGTATAATGCACCCCTTCAGTACTAAAGGTTTTCCCACTGGACACACGACACCCTTTCAGTCCTAAAGATTTTCCCACTGGACACACGACACCCTTTCAGTCCTAAAGGTTTTCCCACTGGGCACACGACACCCTTTCAGTCCTAAAGGTTTTCCTACTGGGCACACGACACCCTTTCAGTCCTAAAGGTTTTCCCCACTGGGCACACGACACCCTTTCAGTCCTAAAGGTTTTCCCACTGGGCGTACGACTCGCTTTCAGTCCTAAAGGTTTTCCCACTGGGCACGCGTCACCCTTTCAGTCCTAAAGGTTTTCCCACTGGGCACACGACGACACCCTTTCAGTACTAAAGGTTTTCCCACTGGCACACGACGCTGTAGCGAAGTTGAATCAACGTCAATGATGTTGAGTCAACTTCGCAACAGCGTCGTGTGCCAGTGAGTTTCTGGTGCATTTTTCATCCGTTTAAATCCGTTAAAATACTTAAAATTGAAAAACTTTTTAAAAACTATAATTTCACAGTTGTGCTGCTTTAATGCTGGGCCAACGTCGCGGGGCTGAGGGGGTGGGGCAAACCATAGCCCCTTGCCTTCCCGCGAATGTCAATATATTTTCATATCATGCTACCGCGATTCCCACCTAGCGGTGAATGAAAATTACCTGATTTTATAAAATAAATCCCAAGTTTAATATAGCAAATTGAAATTCTAAATGGCCCAAATTTTAATGGGTAATTATGTTTCTATTGTATTAATTATGTTCAAGATATGTCAGATAGCACATATGTAGGCATATCTCTGGCACGTCAAGGGTTTATCATATATGTGTCTCTGGCACGTAGAGGGTTTATCATATATGTGTCTCTGGCACGTGAAGGGTTTATCATATATGTGTCTCTGGCACGTCAAGGGTTTATCATATATGTGTCTCTGGCACGTCAAGGGTTTATCATATATGTGTCTCTGGCACGTCAAGGGTTTATCATATATGTGTACCTGGCACGTAAAGGGTTTATCATATATGTGTACCTGGCACGTAAAGGGTTTATCATATATGTGTCTCTGGCACGTAGAGGGTTTATCATATATGTGTCTCTGGCACGTGAAGGGTTTATCATATATGTGTCTCTGGCACGTCAAGGGTTTATCATATATGTGTCTCTGGCACGTCAAGGGTTTATCATATATGTGTCTCTGGCACGTCAAGGGTTTATCATATATGTGTACCTGGCACGTAAAGGGTTTATCATATATGTGTACCTGGCACGTAAAGGGTTTATCATATATGTGTACCTGGCACGTAAAGGGTTTATCATATATGTGTCTCTTGCACGTAAAGGGTTTATCATATATGTGTCTCTGGCACGTGAAGGGTTTATCATATATGTGTCTCTGGCACGTCAAGGGTTTATCATATATGTGTCTCTGGCACGTAAAGGGTTTATCATATATGTGTACCTGGCACGTAAAGGGTTTATCATATATGTGTCTCTGGCACGTCAAGGGTTTATCATATATGTGTCTCTGGCACGTAGAGGGTTTATCATATATGTGTCTCTGGCACGTCAAGGGTTTATCATATATGTGTCTCTGGCACGTAGAGGGTTTATCATATATGTGTCTCTGGCACGTCAAGGGTTTATCATATATGTGTCTCTGGCACGTCAAGGGTTTATCATTATGTGTCTCTGGCACGTCAAGGGTTTATCATATATGTGACTCTGGCACGTAGAGGGTTTAACATATATGTGTCTCTGGCACGTCAAGGGTTTATCATATATGTGTCTCTGGCACGTCAAGGGTTTATCATATATGTGTCTCTGGCACGTCAAGGGTTTAACATATATGTGACTCTGGCACGTAAAGGGTTTATCATATATGTGACTCTGGCACGTAGAGGGTTTATCATATATTTGTTTCTGGCACGTAAAGGGTTTATCATATATGTGTCTCTGGCACGTCAAGGGTTTATCATATATGTGACTCTGGCACGTAGAGGGTTTATCATATATGTGTCTCTGGCACGTCAAGGGTTTATCATATATGTGTCTCTGGCACGTCAAGGGTTTATCATATATGTGACTCTGGCACGTAAAGGGTTTATCATATATGTGTCTCTGGCACGTAAAGGGTTTATCATATATGTGTCTCTGGCGCGTCAAGGGTTTATCATATATGTGACTCTGGCACGTAAAGGGTTTATCATATATGTGTCTCTGGCACGTAGAGGGTTTATCATATATGTGTCTCTGGCACGTAGAGGGTTTATATGTGTCTCTGGCACGTAAAGGGTTTATCATATATGTGTCTCTGGCACGTAAAGGGTTTATCATATATGTGTCTCTGGCACGTAAAGGGTTTATATGTGTCTCTGGCACGTCAAGGGTTTATCATATATGTGTCTCTGGCACGTAAAGGGTTTATCATATATGTGTCTCTGGCACGTAAAGGGTTTATCATATATGTGTCTCTGGCACGTAAAGGGTTTATCATATATGTGTCTCGTAAAGGGTTTATCATATATGTGTCTCTGGCACGTAAAGGGTTTATCATATATGTGTCTCTGGCACGTCAAGGGTTTATCATATATGTGTCTCTGGCCCGTCAAGGGTTTATCATATATGTGTCTCTGGCACGTCAAGGGTTTATCATATATGTGTCTCTGGCACGTCAAGGGTTTATCATATATGTGTCTCTGGCACGTCAAGGGTTTATCATATATGTGTCTCTGGCACGTAAAGGGTTTATCATATATGTGTCTCTGGCACGTCAAGGGTTTATCATATATGTGTTTCTGGCACGTAAAGGGTTTATCATATATGTGTCTCTGGCACGTAAAGGGTTTATATGTGTCTCTGGCACGTCAAGGGTTTATCATATATGTGTCTCTGGCACGTGAAGGGTTTATCATATATGTATATCTGGCACGTCAAGGGTTTATCATATATGTGTCTCTGGCACGTCAAGGGTTTATCATATATGTGTCTCTGGCACGTAAAGGGTTTATCATATATGTGTCTCTGGCACGTAAAGGGTTTATCATATATGTGTCTCTGGCACGTAAAGGGTTTATCATATATGTGTCTCTGGCACGTCAAGGGTTTATCATATATGTGTCTCTGGCCCGTCAAGGGTTTATCATATATGTGTCTCTGGCACGTCAAGGGTTTATCATATATGTGTCTCTGGCACGTCAAGGGTTTATCATATATGTGTCTCTGGCACGTAAAGGGTTTATCATATATGTGTCTCTGGCACGCAGAGGGTTTATCATATATGTGTCTCTGGCCCGTCAAGGGTTTATCATATATGTGTCTCTGGCTGTGGTGTATTTATTCCAATTTACAAGTGTAACAGTGGTGAAACTATCCAGTCATCTCGAGGTTAATTAGCGGTTAAAGTTAAATAAGTGGTGTTATTATATAACTGTCAGAGTCAGACTAATGAGGGAGGTTAAAACGGATAGAAGGCGAGATAATAGTACATGCGGCTAACATTCATTACGGCATATAACACTAACTAGCTGTCCACCCTTTGCCTTCCAGTGACGCATATATATATGTATGTCTTTATTCACATCCATATTGAAGTACATGTATTACACATGGCATATATATACTGTAGATCTGACAATTATCGCGTATTTAAATTATCGCGAATTTCTGATTTAGGGATTTTTCACGAAAATTAGAATTAGCGAATTTTAATTTTTCTTCAGTATATATGTAGCACTATTTTAATAATATTTGTATGTACTCCTTGCGAAATTCGCGAAAATCAAAACGACCAAATCACTGTTATTGAAAATGAAATGTGTGTTTAAACATCACGATTCGCAAATGTTTGGTCTCAAATTAAACAAATATGACTAATTTTCAGCCACTTGAAGTTGTGGGTCGCGTTAGCGAGACACAACTTCAAGTGGCTGAAAATTAAAATAAAATGACTTAGCAAATAAAGGGTTAACCTTCCATGCATCACATATAATATCATGTAGCTGGTAACCCTCTAACGGCTAGAGACGCATATATGCTTCATAGAGCATATTTCCAATAACAATACTGTTTTCACGCACATTTATAGAGCCCATCCCAGCAAACACGAGACATCGACCCAATATCGGACCAATGTTGGGCCAACGTCTACGACGCTGGCCCAACATTTGTCCAACATTGGGTGAATGTCTCGTGTTTGCTGGGATAGAAATGAGCAGGCCCAGAGCATTACCCAGCAAGCACAAAACATTTGTATAACATTTATGCAAGGTTGGCCCAACGTTGAAGACGTTGGTCCGGCGTTGTATAAATGTTATAGAAATGCTTTGTGTTTGCCGGGAATTCGTTTTGAGCATTCCAGAATCTGACGTCTAAAAACGGTAATAGAATTGAGTGATTTCAACTCACAGTGAGTTTGGACTTATGGTTGCTAGTAGAACACCATAGTGTAAACATTTTTTTATTCACCAATTGTAAATGCAATATTAATTGTAATACAAGGTTTCTCTCAGATTGACAGTATTAAAAACGTTTTTGCGAATTATTTCAAATAGCATTTCAGTTCAATATTTTACATCAAGAAAAATACATAAACATAAGTGGAACATTTTAAATGTTTCTAAAACCCTGTGAAATAAAACGTTTTCATGTGACATCCTTACAATATTTCAAAATGCAGTCATAACAGAGGGTATACCTGAGAGTAATTAGCTTCTGTGCTGCATGGATAACAGTCCGGACCCCCCCCCCCTCCTGGGAGACATCCAGCCCTTTGTAGAGGGTGGATGTCGGGATTTATCAAGGCTTCTGGGGAGGGTTGGTCCGACGTAATGTCCACGCACAGCAAGCACGAGGCGCTGTGTGGTTTAAACATCGGGCCAGCGTTGCACACAATGAAATAACGTTAAACCAACATTGAGCCAATGGTTCTTATTTGCGGAGTCGTGCATCTCAGATGACAAATGAAATGAAATGAATCGGGCTTTAGGCCACTTTTGTGCACATATAGGCTAAACTGGGCGAGGAGAACCTCCTGAGGATGGTGAGATGACACTGTCCTTCAGACACAGGATTCGAAATTCGAGCCCTGGAGGTCTGAGGCCGAGCACGCTACCTCTCGGTCACGGAGGTTCCCCACAATACTGACTTTCACACGTGGATGGGGAAAAAACATTTTTGTTTCTTTCAAACTGCCGAGACCGGGAACCGAACCCCGAACTCTGGCGTGAAAGGCAGCGGTGCTAACCACTACCCTAGGGCCCCCGCCCGTCTCAGATGACAAGAAAACGTTGATCTAATGTTGATGTTGGCTCAACATTAAACCAATAGTCGAAGTCATATGTCCTCAAAATTCATTGTTAATTTAATGCTGGCCCACTATCTGCAACGCTGGTCCAACATTAAATCAATATGCCACTTATCCTAACAAACATGATAGTTGACCCAATGTTAATTTAATTCTGCGACGGTGGCCCAACATTAACCTTTTCACTACCATACATGACGGAAATTTCCGTCGTCATTCGTCAATGAACGTAACCATAAAATGACACAAATTTTCGTCAAATATATACTACATTTATGTATTTTTCGTCATTTGAAGCTGGAAATTGCGTTAGCATTTCCAGCTTCAAATGACGAAAAATAGAACTCCTACACCAGTTAACTGGATCCTGGCATGCACTCCGGCCTGGAAGTCAAAGGGTTAAATTACCATTGGGTCAATATATCGTGGTTGGTGGGATGCTGGTATATAAGGCGCCTCTCTCATGCAGCTAACAGTGGATCCAGTTCAGATACATCAGATCACATCACTCCATGGAACTAAGACTGTACATAAGGAATGACTTATCCACATGACAGTTTAACAGTTGTATCCTAGAGGTATTATTTTTCCATCTTCCCACGCAAGGCTCAGGTTCTCCAGATGTGGCAGACCGTCTGCGACATCGGTGAAACGGAACCTTGAGTGAGAAAATGGTATTTTTTATGCATTTGGGGCTGGAATTGTTGACGCAATATCAATTTATTTCTTAAATTTTGCATTCATCAGAAACCGGAATAGCTAACGCCATGTCCAGCTTTTAGATTGGAATATTTTATTAAACTATTTATTTGATCGATTTCAGTGGTATCCAGTTCGGTTCACTTCGGTGAAAAAGACTGACGTGGTATTGAACATATAGTGGCCCGAACCATGCTAAGGTGTCACAAAGTGGAACGTGAACAGAAATACTTTACTACGGGACAAACTGGAGTGACTTATGACATGCAAGATGGTCTTTTTGTGACGTGGTCCACAAAAATAAGTGACGTGCGAGGTTTGTTTGTTTTGGTCATTTAGGTGGGGATGCATTTTTTCAGTGATTTGCATTACATTTCATTGCATAGCATTTAATTTCATTGCCTTGTATTGCAGTGCAGTACATTGCATTATATTTTACTTTATTACAGTACAGTACAGTACAGTACAGTACAGTACAGTACAGTACAGTACAGTACAGTACAGTACAGTACGGTACGTTACGGTACGGTACGGTACGGTACGGTACGGTACGGTACGGTACGGTGCGGTGCGGTGCGGTGCGGTGCGGTGCGGTGCGGTGCGGTGCGGTGCGGTGCGGTGCGGTACGGTACAGTGCAGTGCAGTGCAGTGCAGTGCAGTGCAGTACAGTACAGTACAGTACAGTACAGTACAGTACAGTACAGTACAGTACAGTACAGTACAAAAATTCAAAATTATTTTTTTGGAACGTTATGTCATGCATGACATGAAGAGGCCTATATGAGCCTCATTTGTCTTTCTTTGTATTCCACCAGCTGTAAGCTATAAACAGTAGATAGATTTAGGTTAGCTTAGTAATTTAATTTAAAATAATTTAATCCATATATTCGGTAGGCCTATGCATATCATTCTGTAGTATATAGCTACGTGTGTTTGTGTTTGTGGGGAAATATGAATCAGCAAAACGGTACCCGTGGCTGAATACAGCTGGGAGTGTTCTGGGTACACTTAGTCCGAGCTTGACGTGAACAGCATGGTTCACCGTCAGAGATGGACAGCATAGCAAAAGCTGTGGATTTCTATGCTGGTGCTCAGTGTACGCTGAGACCAACAATTTAATGAAAAATGTGAGGGTAACCAAATTCAAATGTTAAATTCATCCATAAAGACAGGGTTTAAATCCTCACGTTAAGGCATTATTCAAATGAGATGTAAATATGTCATTATAGATTAGCTAGACCTGCTGGCTATGAAGCCGTTGTCACACTTGGCCTGAGTGAGAAGCGAACGTCACCGGACAACGAATCCGTCGGTGTTCGTCAATGTCCGTTTTATTATCTGTTTTTGTCTAGTAGCACCATGTAGCCACATGTATCCATAACATTTGAGAGTACAATATGTGACGAAAAATTAAGACAACAGCAAGCAGCTAGACAATCTCTTTCTCAACTATTAGACATACATCATTTATTTGAGGATAACAGAATCACCACAAATCGGATGAAAGCCCATACCATGACAAACTGGTACTATATAGCTTATTTTTTGTCCCTCGTGAATTTAGGTCGGCGGCAGTCACTGATACTGTCCAGTGTGTATCACCTGTGTCTTGCACGTCAAAACACCTTGAATTCTGCGAGCATGCTGTATCGTTTGTCTGTGTGTGGGTTTGCAGGCACATCTTGTATGGACCGTCTTAACACGTCAGAATCTGACATCTCTAGATGACAGATTCTGACGTATAAAGACGCCCCCCCCCCCCCCCACGCTGACAGAATGAACATATTTCTAACGGCCGTAGACCCATGACATAGGTATTCAAAGAAAAGCTAACTAAGACATTTATGATCATTTCAAATTGAAAAAAACCCTTTGGTTTCCATGTTTTTTACAAAAATATTTCAGCGCTCAAGGCCGGTTAAATAGCAGTAAACAATAAACCTCAGCATGCATTGTATATTTCTCAACCCGTACAATGCTGAAATATTTTTGTATAAACCATGGAGACCAAAGTGTTTTCTCAATGTTAAATAATTGTCAATATCTTAGTTAGCTCTCTCGGCTACATTTGAATACCCATACTATGTGTCTACGTCCATTATAATCTGTTTTATTTGAAAGGGTTGAATGAAGAAACTAACAGCAATGACCTAGTTTTTATTTAGAAACATCTTTATTTTTCCAGGTCCACTTGAGTTTCCAGTAATTGTTTTGCTGGTATAATCCAAAGCTGTAAAAAGATGAACTCAACTGAGACGCTAAGTGTTTTACACGCCACGCCGGATGAGCTGATATTTACAGATAACTTGACCACACAAACACCTGAGAACATGATAGCGGTAGAGTCCACAGTCTAGCAGAGTGCAACATGGAGCGGAGAAACAACGGAAAACTCGAGCAGCATTGACTATTACGACAACTACGACAAAACTGGCAATATATATTGTGGATGCTAAGACAGTATTTTTAGGTTTGGCAGGTAATTTGTTGGTTATTATTGTAGTGGCGAAGTATGAGTCCCTGAGAAAACAGGCCACTTATGTCTTGATTTTGAATCAGTGTGTGGTAGATTTTGTCTCGGCTTTAATTCTGGGCTGGATGCTGATCGCTGGGATAATAGATATATACGGTGTTGAGTGGGTGACTCTGAATGACTCTGATGTTTTGAGTCACGTGTGGTGCGCCTGGTGGCAGAGTTTCGATCTGGTGAGAGCCGTGTTCAGGGTAACCACTTTTAATCTGATAATGATCACATTGGAGCGCTATCTGGGCATTTGTCATCCCTTTGTCCACATTAAACATGTGACCACTAACGTAGTCAGGGAATCTATTGCACTAGCCTGGGTACTTGGGGATTGTCTCTGTATTTGTATTTTCACACTGGGCCACGCGGGTTCGTGATAACCATTGCGTCTGGGTGATGACGATGCAGCAGCTTCACATTGAAGTCGCTAACATATTACTCCTGCAGTATTTCATTCCTGTCCCTTTGTTCATCATCATGTACGGCATAATTATCAGAAAGCTGACCGCCAAACACAAAGACAACCCAGGGTCAGACGGCTCCCAGCAGAAATATAATGATATCATGGACGACGCCAAAAGAAACATCATCAAAATGTTGGTGACTGTTGTTGTGTTGTATGTGGCATGCTGGACCTGTCTCATGGTAAATTATATTCTAAGCTTCTGTTCGAACATTACAATGACCTGTTTTACCACGTCGCTGAAATTTTCACCTATGTCAACTGCTGCTGCAATCCTTTTATTTATATATTTCGCTATGAAACGTATCGGGTCAAAATGAAGGGATTGTTTGTTAGGTATGATATCACATTGGGTAACAGACAGTAATTTACTGGCAGGTGAAATATAGCACGTGGAAAGCAGATAGTTCCCTCACACCGCTAAGTGCGCATATAGTTGTTCTTAATCCGGTTCATTTGGCGAATAAATCACCATTCTCGGAGGCCTTTTTAAACATCAACATTTGCGAAGGTTTCGGTTCTAACTAAACAAATATGAGTAATGATAATTTTTCACATGCTTGAAATTGTGGGTTGCGGTAGCGAGACACAACTATACATATATACTGTTTTATTGTTTTCTTAATGTAGCGTCCATACTTACATGTGTAGACCTCTTATACATAGCTCATCAACTTGATTCATCCCAAAATTGGGTCAACGTTGGACCATCGTCGCATATTTAATATATAGAGATGTAAGCCTACAGACAGTATATATAGATTTATAATATTTAAATACTATAGGCCTACCTGGGGAGTGTTCTTATTGTATCTAGAATGGAACCTCCGTCTGCAGCCAGCATACGAAGTAGGCTTAATGAGGTTGTTTGCTGTTAAATTATAAACTGTTTGACTTGACTGACTTGATTAACTAGTTTGAAGTTTCTATATTTATTTTATTTTGTGACCCATGCCTTTATTTATTAGGCCAGGGTTGATGTTTTTTGTATTCCTTTTGTATACTCATATATAAGAAAATATGTAAATCAAACTTAATGAATACTGATTAATGTAAGGCCTAAAAAAATATTGTTTGTTTCCGATTTCCGACCTACCCTATCAAAACATGTGCGACCCAAATTTATTTTATGGATTTCCAAAAAAAAAAAAAAAAAAAAAAAAATTTTTTTTTTTTTTAGGAAATTCATAAATTAAGCATGTTAAGGGATGACTTATTTGCTGTAGTCAAAGCAACTAAAAAACGTCAAGAAAAGGAGAAGGGGGGGGAGGTATAAAAAGCGTCCAAAAACAAAAAATCATTATGTAATGTACAGATAAGACATGCATGGAAGTGAATTGGGCGCCAAATAAAATAAAAAATAATTCTTACCTACCGATTGGTTGAAGTGACAAAAATAAAATAAAAAATAAAATAAATTCCCTACCTACCCACTGGTTAAAATGACAACAAATCGGAAACAAACATATTTTTTTTTTGGCCTAAGGGTTGTAAATACCATATTGCCTGCCTGGCTATTTTGTCTCAATTGCTTGATACCATGAATAAACATCGTTGTTATTGTCCGACGGTGATCAGGCTTTGAAAGAACATTGGGCCGCCTCTAATAATCCTTGTTATGCTCTACTGTTTGTTATTACTTTTCATACATTTCAACCTGGAATTGCAACGATATTTAGGAGGGGAGAATGTTTCAGCACCACCCTCAATGTCTTCACAATATAATCATGTTCATATTTAGAAGGGGATAATGTTTCAACACCACCCTCAATGTCTTCATAATATAATCATGTTCATATTTAGGAGGGGAGAATGTTTCAACACCACCCTCAATGTCTTAACTAGAGGGGAATTGTGACTTTTCAAGTAACCATAATATTTGGACTAGGTTCTATGATTTTTTGTGGTGACCATTTTGAATTTTGTTAGGTTATTTTTATTATGACACATTGATTGGAATTTCGCGTTTGAGTTTTTTGGCAGCCATTCTGAACTGTAATTTTAGACTTCGGACTTCAAATTTCAGAAGTTCCCACTGAGCTTTCGCACTTATAAATATATATATATATATATTTGTTTGTCAAATGGAATCACATTCAGAGTGCACAGTACACACATTGACTTGTCTCTCTATTGACTTAATGTTGTATCACTATCCCCGATGCCATGATGCTAGCCCAACATTAAAACAACATTGATTCAACTTTTTGTTTGAATAGAATTGCAACTGTTATTTGAAGGTTTCAACTGTTCACACCTAACACACAATATTGGTTTAATACTGGGCCACTGTCTGCGACGCTGGCCCGGAATTGAAACATTGGATAAATTTATTTTTATTATCAAATCTAGAGACTAAAGGGTGGAGTCAGTCTGGACATAGGGGCACCCTGTTAACCCTCCTGGCAATGAATGGAGAATCACCCGACATGTACACTATTGAACCAGCATTGGACCCTATAATAAGCTTAATGCCGTGCAAGCCAAAAGGCAGTACCTGCTCACTTTACAAGTAAACAGATAGGGCCTACTGCCTTTTGCATTTTAAGAGCAGCATAGTGCAGTATCTGCTCACTTTTGCCATTCAAGAGTAGTGATCCAGAAAATCCTGGATAAATCCTGAAGAACTTGCTGGATAACTTAGGGAATATGGTGTCCAAATTCCATGTTGATTGGATAAAAACTCGGAGAGAAATAGCTTCTAACAAAACCTGCACAGAATAATAAGTTTAAAGAACCGGACAAAAATCAGTATATTTGGGCATAGCCTAAATATAATAATATAACCATCTTCATATTTATAATCATGTTCATATATTATAAATGTTATATCCTAAGTTACCAAACAATGTCTTATAAATGCATATTTGTAGCGGTGTGTTAGCTTCTTAAGTTTATGTTATAATGATTTAGTTCAGACCAGGAATAGAATACACCACATTCTTGGAGGAATAACTATAATAGCTTCACAATGGTCATGTTATCACTAACATTAACGTGAACCATGCAGTTATGTGCTTTACATAGCTGGTTTTGTAATTTGTGTATAATTTTGTGTATAAACAGTGTGTGGAACCCTAGCACCCGAAGGGTGCTGAGAGCGAGATAATGGCATTAGGATCTCATGTTAGCGAGTCCTTTTCAGCCCACCAATTGGATTGTAGTGAAAATGTCTGAGTGGAAAGGAGGACTGGAACCTGGAAAGTGTTAATTGAATTAATTTGACCTTGGAATTCCAAGGGTGGCCTAAAGAAAGAGGTGTTGAAACAAACCATAGCTATCCCAGGGGCCGATCAGACCTCGAAAAAGTTGTAGCCAAATTTTAAGCCAGATGGAAAAAATTGTAGCTAAATTTAGTGGACAGTAGCCATAGAAAGAATCAGACAAAACAACATTTTAAAACCACATTTTTAAACTTTATTGTTATTGTCTGTACTGTAAAATGTGGAAAATAATGCGTCTGGTGTAGCCTATACCGCGCAGAGGGTTAAAAATAACCCTTCAGTGGGTAACATCCTCATATAACAGGCACCGTTCTATACCACCTAAAAATCTCAGTCATTAGCCAAACATTACAGAATGTCGGCATGTGTTATTGGGGACACAGTCAGCCACTCTATGCTGCAGACTACTGTAAACCACATTGATTAAGTGGTGTCTGTATTATTTTGTGAGATCAGAACTTTTAGGCAATCTTACTATAGCCCCCATAAAATTAAGCAAATCACTAGCCATTAAGTAGTTAAGAGACCATAAACCCTGGCCAAAAAAAGTGATAAATAATAGAGATAATATGTTCAATCGCGAAAATATATCTAGGACTACAAAATAATATGTATACATTTTGAAACTGTTGGAAATTCCCCTACTTACCTATGCGCGTTGTCATGACTACTGTGTTGGACGGGAGGCATCCATGTGTCACAAAGCAATACAGCCTCATAGAGACCATACACTCCCAGCAGACATGTATTATACACCCGCTGGCTCACAGCGTGACACATAGGCCCTACTGTATACTGACAACTCCATGCCACTGTGTCCCTGTAATGATACTGATCCAATGGCGGCCCAACACTAAGAGCGTTGGGCCAACATTGGCCCGCCACCGGCCAGACTGATAACGAACGCTTTTACTATGTAAAGCGAATATAACTTTTTTGAAATGACAAATTGTGAATAGCATCATTATTAATGTGGGCCTATCCAACCATGTACATTAATAGATGTTTGTGAATACTTTGAAATAATATACAGCTGTATAAATGTCATACCGGTAATAAATGTTTTGAAAAATTGCTTTATTTCAACTTTAAGCGTAAAATACACCAACTCCCACTATTTCATCATTGCCAAAACATACCAACGCGTAGGCCAAGGCGAGCACGAAGGGCAACGTAAAAACATTTTTGTCGCGCCTGTTTTCCCGTCACTGTCACAATCTGACCTTGCAACAGAGGAAAATGCCTCACATTTCGCGTTGGTGTGAGGACAGTCACGCAAATTGCACGTCTGTTGTCTTCGCGTCTCGCATTGACGTTGGTATGTTTTGCACTTTATTTCACATAAAAGTTAATTTTACCTGCTAACCTTTGCAAATCACATCTTTCGTGTCTCATATGATTATGTTTCAATTTTAAATAGAATGAACAATTACTTTGTGCAGAATAGGTGGGGGGATTTCATCGGGCCATCACATGGGTTTTTAACAAAATTTTTTTTATTTCAATATACTACGTTATACTTATCATAGGTCAAAGTCCTGGGAAGACACCCTGATCAAGGTAGGCTAAAATGAATTACATGAAAATGTACATCTAAGGCATAGAACGTTTAGGATCGCATAAGCTCAATATGGCTCAAGACTGTAACTAGTTTTGGAGATTTGCTCTGGGAACTTAATGGATTTCAAAATATTTAATTAGTCCATAGTGCCATAGTAATAACTTAAAGTGACTGAAAATCTGAATTGAAATAGCTCAGAGATCTATAGGGGGTAATGTTTTCTGCAGTTTCACTTGAATTGTTACATAATAAAATGATAAAATAAATATAAACACGTTGATACAAAATTTAAACAGAAGATACATCACTCAATCATTCATTTATTGACATATATACAACGCGGATATACAGTGAACATATAGCTCATATTTAAAGCGATACAATCACACTAAAATCATCAAAAAAGCAATATTTCTATTTTGATATGTCGATAATATGTCAACGTAATTTTTTTTGTGGGGGGGGGGGGGGTGTTTCCCTGCAATCTGAAGTATTTAGAAGGCATATTTTTCGGCTGGGGGAACCTTAATTTGCAAATACACTATGTAGAAACAAGGAGCCATGTACACAAAATAACACATTTAATATAAACGAAAATTTCCATAACACAATTTGAAAACGCCTAAAACGTTGATTGTTATAATGTCTGAAGCAGTATATCAAGTATATATTTAAAGTCCATGTCGGGGGTAGGTGTGCATTTAATTTAATGTTAGTTGTCATTCTACGAATTATCAGAACACTGATCAGTATAATAATCAAACATACGAGGTGTAACGTTATATCTCTTGCATTTTCTCGCCTGTAAATAATAAGTTATGGCACTGTGTAAATAATTCAGTTTCAAACAATAAAACCACAATCAATTTTACACACGATATTTCAAATTTAGCCTAATAGTGTTAATACTTCATGCTTCTGTTTCTTGTTACCTACTCTGAAATTTAATTATATTTTTATTCACTGTGAATTATAAATAGTTAGCGCAATTCCTACTTTAGAGTGAATGAAAATTACCCAGATTTATAAAATACATAAAAATGTAATATCTTAAATTGAAAACCCAAGGGTAGGCATAGTGATTTTTATGGGTAGAGATATTTCTATTGAAATGATGTTAATAAACATATATGTCACTAGAAGGTAAAGGGTTAGAAGGTTTCCACAGCTTTTCACAACAAAAACATCGGCATGGAAAATGACTCCTCTCCATAGAGACTATAATCTACATAACATATCCATAAGGGGCGAAACTATTCCTTTGAAGTAGTGACAAAGCCACAGGAGCCGGCTTATGACATGAGCATCCAACAGGCTACAACTCAGCATCACCCACCAAACACAAGACGTAACGTTTTGAGCGGATGCGGATTTAATGCTGGTCAGTGGGCCAACATTGAACCGGCATTGCTTCAACTTCCCTGCCCAACATATTCAGTGATAATACCGGGACAGTTTACCTGTATTTATGGTCTCACGATAGTAGCTATATAAGATAGCAACAACAACAGCAGCTTTGGAAGACTGGGCGGCAGTGATATCAGGAGGGGGTACGCCCCGCTTCCTGTTACAAGGGTGAATTTGCTTCAACCCCAGCAGAGGAGGGGATGTCTTATTGTTAGTGATAACCAGTGATCTCTCCGGTGATAACCACACATTGTGATAAAGTACGGAGGCCACGCCGTGTGCTGGACGTGCATTTTGTCTTGTAATGACAATATATCGTCGCTTCGGAGCTGAAGGATCCTATCTGACACTCGTTAGAGTGGCAGATAGGATCCTTTAGCTCCGAGGCGACGATATAGGCATCTGCATTTTTTGGAGCAGCTGAACGGAGGGGGGGGGGGGGCGTACACCGGCTACGCCCAGTGGTGGACACGCCACTGGATTAGAATTGCGTAAGTTTTTAAAAAGTCTACTGTCCACTGATGCCCCTAGCAGTGTGTAGATTTAATTGCACATGTTCAACGGTCGGGCAACTAGCCCATTATTTGCTCATCAAGCGATTCTTAGACATTCATAAATATATGGAGGTGTAATTAAAGCTGCAAAATTCATTTAACCAGCCTTTTATATTCAAGGAACAGTGGTTGAGACCAGAGCTACGGAGATAGTTATGGTTTGTTTCAACACCTCTCCTGAGGCCCACACTTTGACTCAACAACATGTAACAGAATGTAATTGGTAGGCTAAAAAGGACTTACTATATACTATATATTTCACACATAATATGATTAGTGGCAAACCACGATACAGCCCTTCCAGCTTTTTCGCCACCAACGTTAAAGGGACTGGCCCAGGCTAAAATCATCAAAAAATCGGTGATTTTATTTCGGGTTCTTAATATGACCATATGATGTAAACATGTACATAGACTAGAACTGCAAATTTTTATAATTTTTGTGCTGCGCATTCACCAGTTAGACTAGATATAGAGACGAAATTCTCGCATTTCCTATTTTTGACATGGTTGTCAATAATTAGAAATCAGGAATTTCGTCTCTATATCTAGCCTAACTGGTGAATGCGCAGCACAAAAATTATAAAAATTTGCAGTTCTAGTCTATGTACATGTTTACATCATATGGTCATATTAAGAACCCGAAATAAAATCACCGATTTTTTGATGATTTTAGCGTGGGCCAGTCCCTTTAACCTTCATAATTTGCATGCCATAGCATTCACTTTATAAAAGTGGCCTTGAGTTGTGATGGGGTAAAGAAGCTTCATCGTTTCGTTTTACTGATTCATAATATTTAATTCTGACGAACCCACCTCCTCATAATAAATGCATGGCATGCGGGTGGGACCACAAACTATGCTCAACAAACTGTGACGATCAACGTTACATGTTACCTGTATCAACCCTTAAAGAATCATTCAGCTTCAAAACGCGCATGCCTGAGACGGTCAAGTGTAGGCCAACAGTAGCCTATTGAGTACAGATTGACGGCATTAATATAGCCACTGAACTGATTACAAGATACTACTCAAACGAGACATTGATCCAATGCTGTTTTAATGTTAGGCCAACATTGAACCAACATTAGATAAATGTACAATGTTTGAGAGAAAGTCCTCCTGCCCAGCAAACGCAAGACATTTGTATGACATTTACGCAATGTCGGCCCAACGTCTTCGACGTTGGTCCAACATTGCGTAAAGTCATACAAATGTTTTGTGTTTACTGGGTGACAATACAAACTTGGGGGTCAAGCAGTTTCCAAATCCCCGCAGTAATACAGTCAGTTTGCTTGCAAGTAGGCGACCAAGTAGGGGCAAAAGACAAGGGCTTTGAATTATTACCTCATAGATGTCGCTCAAGTATATATGAACTTGCTGTGATTTGAGAACTTGCTCTTAATGAGGCTTTGGGTATGAAACGCATATTTAGTATTATTATGGAATAGGGCCTTGGCTTACCCACGGGCATTATTGCCTTCTGGGGGACCCTTGTCCCGCAAATTTTGACAGTTGACTACACCCTTAAAGCCCTGAAATATGTTTATATAAACCATGGAGATCAAAGGGCTTTTTTCAATTTAAAATCATCATAAATGTCTTTTATGTCTGTGGCCATTATATGTTTAGACGTCAGAATCTGAAGTTCAGAATCTGATGTTCATTTGAAAATTTCACATGCGAACACGATACTATCACTTATGTTGGCATCAAATACAATAATATTAATGAGCTAATACAGCATACAAATGTCAAAATATAAAAACAATCTATATATTGGTAAGATAATAATCTAATACTTTTTTGTTACATGTGCAGAAAATAAACCTTGCTGTTGATAAATAGAAGCAGAATACTTGGTTGTTTGTACACCTTCAGTGCTAGTGGTGACTATTCTGGCTTATTAACCCTTTCGAGCCTGAAGTTACCATTGTCATCTTCATCCACTACAAACCGCGAATTGCTGTCGCAATTCTCGACTTGTAGTGGATGAAAATGACTTGCAGTGGGTGACAAATGAAAAAATATACTGTTATTTATAAAACAGTTCCATGAAAATTTTCGTTCTGAACTCCCTCGGTTTCAAGAAACTAAGTCATTCTTCAGAGATGCGAAATGATGCTTTAATGCATCGTGAGGCTCTAAAGGGTTAACACATTTTATTTAAATAACAGTCAATAAACATTCTTCATGTCTTCAACATGTAAGATTGATAAATTTTCTGACTGAAATATGACAAATATGAGTGTTTTCACCTCTTGAAATTGTTAACCCTTGATATATAAGTTTCAAAAATACTCCCCCCCCCCCCCATGGAGATTGAATGGTAGCACCCTTTAAGAGGTATGACATCACTTATCTCAGCAACACGTCAGTGGGTGCATCTACAATCACAAACAGCCGGAACGCTTTCCAAATATTATTTATTTTTCTTGCCTGTTATGATTTCTCAGTCGGCTAAGTGTTTAACGTGAGAGATTATTTGTCTGGAAATCTAGAACTCCCGATTATCTGGTGTCGGGAGAATTGCTTTGTACATTACCGCGGTGGCGAGTGATGTACGGGCAGTTACTCAGTACCATTTGATGAGAGTGGGCAGATATAAAATATTCATGGGGTGTGTCAGGGATTATGATCTCGAGTACTGTAACACCTGAAGTGTTAACCTTTAGAGCACTGAGCTATTCAATTTAAATTTTCAGTCACTTGAAGTTGTGTCTCGCTACCGCGATCCACAACTTCAAGTGACCGATAATTTGTGTTATTTGTGAAATTTAAGTACCGACATATATCTGTGTTTCAAGATTGAAAGCATATTTTATTTTTCACAATTGATCATAAAGGTGCTAATGGAAACACAGAATGTTTACTGTAGTCGACATCAGTGTGCTAAGGATTAAAGGGGTAAAAATGTCAAATGTCTAACATATACCACTCAATGGTTTACCCCTTTAATGTTTCGTTGCGCTGGCAATTCACAGCTCCCATTGAAGAAAAATGCGACAACATTTAATACGCTTTCGAAAATGTGATGCCCAGCTCCCTGGAACAGTCTCCTTTGATTATATGGCAAAATGAATCTGGTCCCCATGACTACCAAGCATAATTAGACCTACGTCATGCTGTAATAATGTTTGGACAGATCATTTGTTTAGTTGGGCAAGTTGATTTTCAAAGGTCTCGGCCAGATGGGCAAGTGGGTATTTTTAAAATAAATGTGTAAGCCTTGAGCGTGAACAAAGTAAACAATCAGAACATATTACTCCCTATAACCCTTAAAGATTTTGAATAAACCATGAAGACCAAAGTTATTTTTCAATTTGAAATCATCGTAAATGTCTTAAATCATAAATATCATAAATATCTTAGTTAATTCTTCCCGCTTCATTTGAATACCTATGTTATGGATCTGCAGCCATTATAAATGTTTTACTCTTTCAGCGCTGGAATTGACTTTACAAGTCAGAATCTGACATTTGCAGACGTCAGATTTTGACGTGTAAAGACGGTCCTGCGTTGAAAGGGTTAATATCTCATTAGCGGGTCCCCCCCCCCCCCATGAGCATCCCCTCCACATTTCAGAAACTAAATTGCCTAAAAAACGGTATCAAGTTCCAAAACATCATTGATTTTACATCCGAAATGTACTTGGGTGGCTGTTAAAATATATATTTTTGTCCGAATGCCCACCAAATTACAATTGGACATTGTATTTTGTATATCAATATAAATATGCGTGTATAGAGAATTCTGAAGTCCAAGTAGACATATTTAAAAAAATATTTTTAACAAGAGTGTACAATTCCCTATAAGCCAATAAACAACATTTAATGGGATTAAGGGAATGCAAACTGTAGTACGGTACTTACAGCATACAGTTTTAAAATGACCACTCCATAAAACGACACAATATACAATAATTTATAGGTGGTTATTGAGCAAGATACATTGCGAACTACTTGTATACATGGTAACTTTTTAACGCTTTCAGTCCAGAGGATGCTTCAAACCTTTAAGTACCAGTCATGGCTTCAATCCTTTACAGTTCCTTATAATGGCATGAAAAACTCATTGCGAACTAAAGTCATGTTCAATCAACAGGCTGCAAGAGATGTTAACTCTTTAAGTGCTTCATTACTACTTAACATTTTCCTTTCATTTGAAGTTGGCATTGCTCACGCAATTGCCAACTTCAAATGAAAGGAAAATACCTCCTCACTTAAAAATTAAACCTGCTAAATTTCACAATGGGGGCTTTACTCAAGATTTATACATGCATATTTGTTCAATTTCTGTCAAATTTTAGTTGTGGAAAAACAGTATGAATGCGCTTAACATTTTCCTTTCAATTGAAGTTGGCATTGCTCACGCAATTGCCAACTTCAAATGAAAGGAAAATACCTCCTCACTTAAAAATTAAACCTGCTAAATTTCACAATGGGGGCTTTACTCAAGATTTATACATGCATATTTGTTTCAATTTCTGCCTGCACTCAAAGGGTTAAGGTTCAAATACTATACTCCATTTCCACTTAAATAACATTAGAATGACAACCATGGACTACTGGTACATGTAGTGGAGTTTGTCACATGAGATAACACAGGCTATCAAATAATGAGTAAGTATAACAGTTGCCCGATTGACCCCCAGGATCGACCGTGGCAAGTAGCTGTTAAACAAGTAATTTTTCCCACTTATCCTCATAAGGTCATTTATTTAAATTTTCAGCCACTTCAGTTTGTGTCTCGCCACCGCGATCCACAACCTCAAGTGGCAGAAAATTACTTGTATTTATTTAATTTGAGACCAAACATTTACAAATCTCAATGTTTAAACACACATTTCGTTCCCAATAACAGTGATTTAAACAACTAATAAATAAAGTGTCACATGTAGCAGTGTTATAATAAAAACACAGATTCTACCAGGCCTTCCTTGTGTCGGCGAATTCATTATTGTAAAAAAGGTTGTCAAAACTTTGATTTTGGAATGTGTCTCTTCGTGTCACATTCATTGTATAATACACAACAGACTGCAGAAAAATTCATCTGAAATATCTCAGACTCAAAACTTATTCATGTGACATTATAAAAACAAGTATATAATATATTGTACAAACTTTTCAAAAATAAACAACGGTCAGGAGACCCTTTACTATGGCATACATATGTTGCTAGCATAAGTGACACCTTTTATGTAGAGGGTAGTAGTGCACCCATCTTAACAGTTCTCATATTGCTGGGGGTTTATATATAAGTGTTCAGTAAAAACAAAATCCTACTAAAATTTACAACATATGTTATGGCAGATGCTTAGTTAATAATATAAAGGTAATTCAAATTTGGGGAGACCCATTTGACAAAAAAAAAAAAAAAATTGTTAACGCAATTGCCAGCTTCAAATGATGAAAAATATAAGGAGACAAATCAGCAAAGTCCAAGTCAGCACGTTGGGTAAAATTACATGCAACATGAACAGATTAAGATCTTTATTGGCCACCTCAGTATTAGCCACTAGTTTCATGTTAGTATACATACTACTAACATTAAGTTCACTCAGTGCGTGAGTTTTTATCACATTTAAATGTCGCTCATACATTTGAAGACATTTCCATTAACTTATATTGAATATAACAAATTCATTTAAACAAGTTTCAAGATTGAATTAAACTTGTTTATAAATATTATTCCTAGTGTGTGTACTGTATATACCTAAATCAACATAGTTAGTAAACCTAAGAGTCATTAGTGATTTATTTAAATGTAACACTTGAAACTCTTGAAGTATCAAATACATTTTTTGCCACTTGAAGTTGTGTATAATTACGGCGATTGACAACTTCAAAAAGTGTCCAGAAATTTTCAGTAAAATTAACAGCACAATATTTATCAATGTACCCAGTATGTAATTAAAGACACTTTTCTTCAAAAAACTAAAATTTCTAATATAAATTAATTTCATTGTCATGAGTTCAAAACCCTTTATTTTTAAACCTGATTATGCAATTAACCCTTTGAGTGCGGGCGACGCTTTTAAGCGCATTCATACTGTTTTTCCACAACTAAAATTTGACAGAAATTGAACAAATATGCATGTATAAATCTTGAGTAAAGCCCCCATTGTGAAATTTAGCAGGTTTAATTTTTAAGTGAAGAGGTATTTACCTTTCATTCGAAGTTGGCAATTGCGTGAGCAATGCCAACTTCAAATGAAAGGAAAATGTTAAGTAGTAATGAAGCACTTAAAGAGTTAACATATTCAGTCACAATTCTCAAAGTGGATGAAGATGGCATAAAGCAATTCACGAATTAAAGAAAATTCTATTATATTGGTAAAAATGTTTATAAATGATTTTGTACCAAAAACGTTGGGGGGAAATTAGGTTCATTTGAAGGGTTGCAGAATGATGCTTTGAGGGTTGGGACTGCTTTTTATCTTAACCCTTTAAGTTCTCATGATGACGCCGAGCATAATTTCCATCCCTGAAAAGTGATTTAATTATTTCCCGCATTAAAAGTTATCAGAACAAACATTTTCATGAAAATGTTTCATCATAATGACAATTTTTTTAAATTTGTCGCACCCTCCAAGTCAACTTCTTCCACTATAAGTTGAGAATTGTGACAGCAAGTTGTATTGGCTTTGGTTAACCCTTGGTTAACCCTTCCCTTCAGCCCTTACAGCGCTGAAATATTTTTGTACAAACCAAAGATTTTTTTTCCATTTGAAATCATCATGAATGTCTTAGCAAGCTCTTTCCGTTTCATTTGAATACCTATGTTATGGGTCTATAGTCTTTATAAATATTATACTTCTTTCAATGCGGCGGCCGGCTTCAGACGTCAGAATCTGACGTCTACAGACATCAGATTCTTAGTCTAAAGCGGTCCTCGCCCTAAATGGTTAAAACTACAGTCACGATTATAATTAACGTTTTAATTTTTTTTATTAGCACATTAAATACCAGATTTCCACCATGTTAAAGATAAAACATTACATAATTCAGCCAGATTTGAAAATGGCTGAGCTCCATTTAGTAAAATCTGAATAATTTTCACTCACTTGACGTTGTGGATCTCATCAGCAAGACTCAACATTTAAATTTTCATTCAAGTTGCGTCTAGCTACCGCTATCTACAACTTCAAGAAACTGAAAATTTAAGTACTCAGCGAATTTAACCCTTATGCCGCTAAGCTAATTTATTTAAATTCCCTCCCACTTGAAGTTGTGTCTTGCTACCGCGACCCACAACTTGAAGTGGATGGAAATTACTTATATCTGTTTAGTTTGAGCACAAATATCTGCAAATCTTGATGTTTAGACACTCATTTCATTCCCAATATCAGTGATTCGTTTGACTAATAGGAGGATAGGATTAATGTGCTATCTGGTCTTTAGACGTTTGTGATCAGGAGGATAGGGTTAAAGTGCTAATCTGGTCTTTAGACGTTTGTGATCAGGAGGATAGGGTTAATGTGCTAATCTGGTCTTTAGACGTTTGTGATCAGGAAGATAGGGTTAACGTGCTAATCTGGTCTTTAGACGTTTGTGATCAGGAGGATAGGGTTAATGTGCTAATCTGGTCTTTAGACGTTTGTGATCAGGAGGATAGGGTTAATGTGCTAATCTGGTCTTTAGCGTTTGTGATCAGGAGGATAGGATCGACTTTAGTCATCAGAATCTGACGTCTATAGACGTCAGATTCGGATGACTAAAGGTTATCCCCGCTCTGTAAGGGTTAAATACAAAGACAGGATTATGTCTGTTTAAATTAATTCCCAGAGTACTGATGTCAATGAAACTAGCTTCTTTAGGTCTTACACTGATAAGTGTAGAATTAGTTAAAATACACTGATAAATGGTGTATTCAAATCTTTTTATGGAGCTTTATTTGTCCTCATGTACACTTCTGTCTGACAGCCGTTTAGCTACGTCGACACATCCCGAGTCTAGCAGCACTTTGACAATCTCCTTCACTGTAGCTTCCTCTTTAGAATTCCCCCACTGCTGCAGCATGGCGAAGATCTGCTCATGTAGACCCCTGTTATCATTCTCTATTATATCTAACTGTCCGTTGCTGAAGCTAAGCTTACGGCCGACCTGCCTCCAGTTATTACCGATGTGATCAGCCAAGAAATCCATGTCATCTGATCGTAGAGAACGCTTGGGCACTGGAACACAAGGAAATAAAGACATAGGTATGACAGGTAGACACTGTGACACACGAGGAAAAAAAGGCACACATAGATATGTGAGGCACCAGAATTTAACCCTTTCAGTACGGGGACCATCTCAATTTTAACCCTTTCAGTACGGGGACCATCTCTAGACGTCAGATTCTGATGTCTACAGACGTCAGATTACCTAAGAATCTGACGTCTACAGACACTTCTACAGACGTCAGATTCTTTCTTACATAATCTGACGTCTACAGACACTTCTACAGACGTCAGATTCTTTCTTACGTAATCTGACATCTACAGACACTTCTACAGACGTCAGATTCTTTCTTACATAATCTGACGTCTACAGACACTTCTACAGACGTCAGATTCTTTCTTACTTAATCTGACGTCTACAGACACTTCTACAGACGTCAGATTCTTTCTTACGTAATCTGACGTCTACAGACACTTCTACAGACGTCAGATTCTTTCTTACGTAATCTGACGTCTACAGACACTTCTACAGACGTCAGATTCTTTCTTACGTAATCTGACGTCTACAGACACTTCTACAGATGTCAGATTCTTTCTTACGTAATCTGACGTCTACAGACACTTCTACAGACGTCAGATTCTTTCTTACGTAATCTGACGTCTACAGACACTTCTACAGACGTCAGATTGTGATGCTTAAAGTTGGTCCCGCACTGAAATTTTTAAAAATATTTATAATGACCATAGACACATGACATAGGTTTTCAAATAAAGCGGGAAGAGCTAACTAAGACATTTATTAAGCCCTTTGGTCTCAATGGTTTATGCGAAAATATGTCAGCGTTGTGTCAAGGTTAAGTCGGTTCTGAAGGGCGGATCCATCATTTGGCTCATTTAACCGCTAAATATGTCAGCGTTGTGTCAGGGCTAAGCCGGTTCTGACGGGCGGATCCAGCATTTGGCTTATTTAATCACTAAATATGTCAGCGTTGTGTCAGGGCTAAGCCGGGCGGATCCAGCATTTGGCTTATTTAATCACTAAATATGTCAGCGTTGTGTCAGGGCTAAGCCGGTTCTGACGGGCGGATCCAGCATTTGGCTTATTTAATCACTAAATATGTCAGCGTTGTGTCAGGGCTAAGCCGGTTCTGACGGGCGGATCCAGCATTTGGCTTATTTAATCACTAAATATGTCAGCGTTGTGTCAGGGTTAAGCTGGTTCTGACGGGCAGATCCAGCATTTGGCTTATTTAATCACTAAATATGTCAGCGTTGTGTCAGGGTTAAGCCGGTTCTGACGGGCGGATCCAGCATTTGGCTTATTTAATCACTAAATATGTCAGCGTTGTGTCAAGGTTAAGCCGGTTCTGACGGGCAGATCCAGCATTTGGCTTATTTAATCACTAAATATGTCAGCGTTGTGTCAGGGCTAAGCCGGTTCTGACGGGCGGATCCAGCATTTGGCTCATTTAACGGCTAAATATGTCAGCGTTGTGTCAGGGTTAAGCCGGTTCTGACGGGCAGATCCAGCATTTGGCTCATTTAATCACTAAATATGTCAGCGTTGTGTCAGGGTTGAGCCGGTTCTGACGGGCAGATCCAGCATTTGGCTTATTTAATCACTAAATATGTCAGCGTTGTGTCAGGGCTAAGCCGGTTCTGACGGGCGGATCCAGCATTTGGCTTATTTAATCACTAAATATGTCAGCGTTGTGTCAGGGTTAAGTCGGTTCTGACGGGCGGATCCAGCATTTGGCTTATTTAATCACTAAATATGTCAGCGTTGTGTCAGGGTTAAGTCGGTTCTGACGGGCGGATCCAGCATTTGGCTTATTTAATCACTAAATATGTCAGCGTTGTGTCAGGGTTAAGTCGGTTCTGACGGGCGGATCCAGCATTTGGCTTATTTAATCACTAAATATGTCAGCGTTGTGTCAGGGTTAAGTCGGTTCTGACGGGCGGATCCAGCATTTGGCTTATTTAATCACTAAATATGTCAGCGTTGTGTCAGGGTTAAGTCGGTTCTGACGGGCGGATCCAGCATTTGGCTTATTTAATCACTAAATATGTCAGCGTTGTGTCAGGGTTAAGTCGGTTCTGACGGGCGGATCCAGCATTTGGCTTATTTAATCACTAAATATGTCAGCGTTGTGTCAGGGTTAAGCTGGTTCTGACGGGCAGATCCAGCATTTGGCTTATTTAATCACTAAATATGTCAGCGTTGTGTCAGGGTTAAGCCGGTTCTGACGGGCGGATCCAGCATTTGGCTTATTTAATCACTAAATATGTCAGCGTTGTGTCAAGGTTAAGCCGGTTCTGACGGGCAGATCCAGCATTTGGCTTATTTAATCACTAAATATGTCAGCGTTGTGTCAGGGCTAAGCCGGTTCTGACGGGCGGATCCAGCATTTGGCTCATTTAACGGCTAAATATGTCAGCGTTGTGTCAGGGTTAAGCCGGTTCTGACGGGCAGATCCAGCATTTGGCTCATTTAATCACTAAATATGTCAGCGTTGTGTCAGGGTTGAGCCGGTTCTGACGGGCAGATCCAGCATTTGGCTTATTTAATCACTAAATATGTCAGCGTTGTGTCAGGGCTAAGCCGGTTCTGACGGGCGGATCCAGCATTTGGCTTATTTAATCACTAAATATGTCAGCGTTGTGTCAGGGTTAAGTCGGTTCTGACGGGCGGATCCAGCATTTGGCTTATTTAATCACTAAATATGTCAGCGTTGTGTCAGGGTTAAGTCGGTTCTGACGGGCGGATCCAGCATTTGGCTTATTTAATCACTAAATATGTCAGCGTTGTGTCAGGGTTAAGTCGGTTCTGACGGGCGGATCCAGCATTTGGCCTATTTAATCATTAAATATGTCAGCGTTGTGTCAGGGTTAAGTCGGTTCTGACGGGCGGATCCAGCATTTGGCTTATTTAATCACTAAATATGTCAACGTTGTGTCAGGGTTAAGTCGGTTCTGACGGGCGGATCCAGCATTTGGCTTATTTAATCACTAAATATGTCAGCGTTGTGTCAGGGTTAAGTCGGTTCTGACGGGCGGATCCAGCATTTGGCTTATTTAATCACTAAATATGTCAGCGTTGTGTCAGGGTTAAGTCGGTTCTGACGGGTGGATCCAGCATTTGGCTTATTTAATCACTAAATATGTCAGCGTTGTGTCAGGGTTAAGTCGGTTCTGACGGGCGGATCCAGCATTTGGCTTATTTAATCACTAAATATGTCAGCGTTGTGTCAGGGTTAAGTCTGTTCTGACGGGCGGATCCAGCATTTGGCTTATTTAATCACTAAATATGTCAGCGTTGTGTCAGGGTTAAGCCGGTTCTGACGGGCAGATCCAGCATTTTGCTGACTTTAACCTTCACACCGCTCATCAGGAAGTCGTTCTTAACCGGTTTTATTAGCCGTTTAACATACTTAATTAAATCACAGTTATTAGGAATGAAGTGTGTGTTTAGACATAAAGATATGCAGATGATTTATCTCAAATTAAACAAATTTGAGTAATTTTTACCCACTTGAAGTTGTGTGTAGCGGTGGCGAGACACAACTTCAAGTGGGTATAAACTTTAATTATTCAATATAGCGGTTTATAAGTTAGCGCTTGAAGCACTGAAATATTTTTAAAAAAAACAAGAGAAAGAAATGTTTTTTTTTAAATTTTAAATCATTATAAATGTCTTAGTTAGCTCTTTCCGCTTGATTAGAATAGGTATTCTGTTATGGGTGTAAGACCATTATAAAGATTTTGCTTTTTCAGCGCGGGTATCATCTTTAGATTGTCAGAGGCCATGTTGAAGCCATTTTGAAGCCATTACTTAGGTCCATTTTACTCATGTTAATATCCATGATAGGAGACCATGCCAGAAATGAAACCCAGCCTGGGAACAAATTTATGATGTTTGAAAATTTGTTTTAAAATTTTATTGACACAAAAAAAATACTGTTTTTGAACAATGTCAACTAGTTTACTTGTCACCTCAATTTTAAGTATACCTAAAGTTGATTTTATTTTATTGATAATTAAAGCAACAAATCATGTACCAGTACTGTCTATCTTAATTTTCTTAAATACCAATCATTGTATGTAATAAGGTTTTGTTTTACTTAGAATTAGAAAAAATTATAATTCTAGGCTACATTAATGGTTGTCCTGCTAGGGCCGTATATGTACCGGTATACAGTCTCAAGCATGTATCAGATCAATAATATCATTAAATTGGATCAAACAGTTTTTGGTAGATCAGTAAATAAAAATTTAATTCAAAATGTTCAATAGTATATTTATTTTATAATATACAGTATTTATTTTGTGTCATTCGAAGCTGGAAGCAATTCCAGTTTGGAATGAATGAAAAATAGAAATAAACAATTCAGCAGCGATGGTTAACTGTAATTTGAATAGTGAAATAGGCCAAGTTGTTTTTTATTATATTATCACCCATTCCATTCTAGTTTCATGGTTGCATGTTTTTCAATTCAACCCTCAAATTATTGACAGATACTAACAACAATTGAGCAGCAGGTTAATCCATTGATTGCTGATCATGACAATAGTTGTTTTTAATCTGTTTTATAAACCAATTAATTCACTGTTATTCACATCAAGACTTGTAAATGTTTAGTCTGAAATTAAACAAATATTAGTAATTTAAAAACCACTTGAAGTTGTGGATCGCGGTAGCGAGACACAACCTCAAGTGGTTGAGAATGTTAATAATAAATGTTAATAATAAATAATAAATGTTAATAATTGTACTTAGCAGGACAAGGGTTCACAGTGTATTATGATACTCACCCAGGAGTTTGTACTTAGCAGGACAAGGGTTCACAGTGCATTATGTTACTCACCCAGGAGTTTTTTTGTCTTGGTTGATTTTGGGGGAGTTCTCTGTGGTGTTTTCTTCTTCTCGCCTGCTTTACCCGGCTGTGCAGGTGGTGCCTTAGTTGGGTGCCCATGTGTACCGATCACTACTTTTCCCACGTGACCACATATGTTATATACATTGACGTTACCGTTTCCAGCAGCTGAAACAATAATGATAAACAACAACAATAAGTACAACTAGATGTGACTGTTTTCGGCACGAAAACATTTAAGAAGCATCACCGTTAGATAGGCCTTTTTTCTAGACTCGAAACCAGCCTTCTCACTCAGCTCAAGACTGAGAAAGTTGGGGTCTCCTGTGGATAATGGCAGCTCGCCAATTCGAGGTGTTGGCAGGTTGCATGTCCACTCAGCGACCTATCTTAAAGGGTCTAAAACTCCCCCCCCCCCCATGGGTTTGGTAGAAGGGGAAATCCCACTGTCCTGGTTTTTGACCACTGCATTATTATTCAAGCCAGAGACGAAGGTTAGCAGTGTCTACACATGGACAGGTGACACTGCTGAAGGAGTGTAGACGACAGTATAATGCTAAACACTATGAGCATTCCGATATTATCAGGGATGCTTGATAATATTAGATTAGAAACGTCAACTCAATATGTCTCCCTCTTCTGCAATAAGTAATATTCCCTTTCTGAAACCTTCCTGAAGCCTAACATTTTGATTTAGAGTTGGCCATTTTGGATTGGATCAAGTTCAGATTTATTTCTCAAGGTGCATCCTTCTCTCAAGTCTCACATTTGTTTTTTATAACGTAGCACCAGAAATGCTATAGTGCACATTAGTGAAAAGAAAAGTTGCAGATTATCAATTTACCACTGAACTGATAACCAAAATATAATTTTATAAAACTAACTCAGAGTTGAAATTGAGGATTATGGTACATACATTTTCTATAAGTGAAGGTACACAAGGTTGTATAATGCTTACATTACTACTTTGTACTAAGGAAAGCGCTGCTCGACTGGAGTTCACTATTATCCAGTGTGAGCAATAAACGTGACTACATGGCTGAGCTATCTTGAGAGCTTTTCATGATATTCTGAAAAATCATTTAATTGAATATATACACAATTTACTGTTATAAATCAGGCCAGAGCTGGGCTGAGTCAACATCCAGGTAAACAGGGTACAATAACATGAATGAACTATGAACTATTAAATGTATATTTTTAGCCACCGCGACAGCGATCCACAACTTCAGGTGACTGAGAATCACACAAATTCTGATTTGTAAAATCCTAGTTACGAGGTTTGTCAGTGTCACAGAATTCAATTTTTCGATTTGGGTTACAAAAACACAGAAATAACACTAAGGTCGACAGCTGAAAAGATTAATATTAGTGATACTGACCATTGGCGATGTTTCCTGGGAGAGATGAAGGAGCTCCAGCCTGATGCATCATGGGATGTCCAGGAAGAGGCATTGTCTGAAAATATATACATGTACATATCATAATCTAACAATTTTCTTTGACAGCCTTGTGTAGTCGCACAGTACAATGCATGTTTTTACATGTAACCTAATGACTTTTTTTCAGCCTGGTCTTGTGGGCCAGTATATGTTTTCACACTTAAAGCACTGAAATATATTTTTATGTAGGGGGCCTAAACCAAGATACCAAAGGTTTTTTTCAAATTAAAATCATCATAATGTTTTAGTTAGCTCTTTCCGCTTCATTTGAATACATACCGCATTATCCCTAATAAACGCATCCACCCCCTGATAAACTCCCCCCCCCCCCCCCCGATTTTTTTATACCCTTTATTACCAGAAAGTCAGCTGGCCTGAAAAAATCTACCAGACACCAGCCTGCTGCATGTAGCTGTGTCAACATGGTTGAGCCACAAACAGCTCAACCCTATATGCACTGTGTGCATATAGGGTGTCAGCCTGTATTAACACACCAGCTACAACTGCTGCCAGCGCGTTCACACTGGCGGCGTGAGAGTGGATGGGGGCTAGCACGTGCAGTGAGATTTCACTCATCCATGTCGCATGGCTTAATGACGGCGCCGCGGACGAATGCATCCTTGAAATACAGATTAACATTTTTATGCATATAATAAACACGCCCCCAACTTCGTCACCGCACCCGGCGCATTTATTAGGGATAATACGGTATGTTATGGGTCTATGCCCATTATATATATGATAATTCTTTCAGCGTGGGGACCGTCTTTATACGTCAGAATCTAATGTCCATGCGCTAATAGGGTTAAAGTTTCAAATCAAAATAAACGTCATCAAAATTGATAACAAAAATTTGAGGTAGATTATCATTTAATTCAATTATTCAATTTTAGAGATGTTTATTTTTTTGTCATTTGAAGCTAATTCTAATTGCGTGCTTCTAATTGCATGCGCTGGACAGTGGCGGATCCAGGAATTGAATGACGGAGGGGGGGCTTTGATTTTTACAATAATCTATACACACCTCAGCTGGCACTTTTATAGGGGCCTACTCTAGAGGGGTCCGGAAAATTTTAGAATTTGAGGCCTCAAATGACGCATTCTAGACCATATTTCGGCCAAAATATGGTCCTTTTTTTTATTTTGGGACCCTGAACGGGGGGGGGAGGGGATTGGAGCCCCGACGATCACATAGTAAAATCAAAATGGTCAATTGAGTTGCATTAGATTAGAAGACCACAGTTAAAACGTTACAATTGCCTGTTCTAGAAACTATAAGCACCAGGCTCTGTCTAACTGTGGATTAATATCCATAGACAACATGACCTATAAATGATTTGTCTTGTAAGACGTCACTGTTGCTCACTCACCAGACTGTTAAGGCTTGTCCTGCTATCACCGTATACATACGGTTTCAAGTATATTTTAACTCTTAAAGCGCTGATTTAATTTGTAAAAAAACATCGCGACCAAAGGGTTTTTTTCAATTTGAAATAATAATAAATGTCTCAGTTAGCTCTTTCTGATTCATTTTAATACCTATGTTATGGGTCTACGGCCAGTAGAAATATTTGAATTTTTACAGTGCGGGGATCGACTTTAGTCGTCAGACGTTAGAATCTGACGTCTACAGACGTCAGATTCTGACAACTAAAGTCGATCCCCTCATTGTAAGGGTAAAAGCAAGCAGATAGTCAAATAACTCAACTTAGAAGATGTCTTATTTTCAAACAATATAAATATTTTTCATCAGTTGGAGCTGGAAATTGCGTTAGCAATTCCAGCTCCAACTGATGAAAAATACATTTGAATCAATTCTGCAGAACAAGAGCTAACTCTTACAGTGCTTGAATATTTCGTCCAGACCATAGCAGCTGAAATTTCTACTTTCTCACATTATCACAACATACATTATCACGAGTACTGACATATATTGATCAACCATTTAATGACAAAACTCACTTGGCAAAAAAGGAAGTAATTGAAAAGGTCATGAATAGCTTAGTTAGTCCTTTCTACTTCATATTTCATGGGTCTAGGCCTATATGAAGTGTAAAAAATCGCAACAATTTTAACAGAGACATACCCCGGAAACGAGAATGCGACAGTGAATTACGGACATATGTACTGACACCTTAACCCCCCACCTCACTTTGCTGGACAGGGGTTAAGGGGTTAGATTCTGACATGATAAGTCTGTCCACATAATGAAATGGTTGACTGTCAATAGCTGTCACTTACGGTAGCTTGTCGTGGATGCCGGGGCTGGGATGTCGATCCCTTGGGATAATCATACATTGCCTCTCCCCCTGAAAACAGTCATTAAAGCGCTGAAATATTTTAAAATAAAACATGGAAACCAAAGGGTTATTTCAATTTAAAATCATCATAAATTTGTCTTAGTTTGCTCCTTTCTCTTCATGTGAGTACCTATGTTATGGCTCTATGGCCATTATAAATATTTTACCCTTTCAGCACAGGGACCGACTTTAGGGGTCCAGTGGACCGACTTTAGAATCTAGAGTATAAAGACGGTCCCCGCGCTGAAAGGGTTAAAGTGCTAAATTAACTAATTTGATTTTAAGTTGACCCGCAACTTCAAGTCGGTAAAATTTACTTATATCTGTATAATTTGAATCAATATATCTGCCAATTCCGCAATTATAACGCTGATTTCTCCCTGAAATTTGCTTGAAAGAGGCTATAGACGATTAGCGCTTTAATATTAATGTTCAATTTATTTAGTTACTACTGACCTTTTTCAAGATCTTTGTCATAGGTCTCCCTATTTTTAGTTTCTGAATTCCTACTGACCTTTTAACACTGAGCCTCAGTTAATTTATTTCAATTTTCAGCCACTTGAAGTTGTGTCTCGCTACCGCGACCCACAAATTCAAGTGGCTCAAAATTACTCATTTTTGTTTAATTTGTGCACAAATATTTCCAAATCCTAATGTTTAGACACACACTTCTTTCCGAATATCAGTGATTTGGTCGACAAATAAAACGACAATAGTCGTGAATAGCAGGATAAGGGTTAAGGGTTTGGCTTCAGATTTATTGAATTCATACTGACCTTTTTTAAGATCGTCTACTTCCTCGTAGGGGTGGTCTCCCCGCTGAGTCTCCTGTACCGGTACATCTCCCGGTACAACATCCTCTTCCTACAAGATAAATCACAATTAGCGTGCCTCTGGGACCGTATATATACAGCTTCAAGGATCATTTAAACCAAACAAAATTTCACAGAATAGTTTAGTTAATAAAATCATTCAATTTTGGAGATATCCATTTTTCATCAATATAAATATTTCTCATCATTTAAAACTGAAAATTGTGTTGGCAATTTAAATGAATGAATAATAGAAACAAACAATCTGGCAGCAGAAGGAAAAATAAATCACAATTAATACTTTAAGCTACCTCTTGTGATTTATTAAAATTTTGAATAAAACTGATGGAATACAGGGGCGGATCCAGGATTTGAAAAAAGGAGGGGCACAGGGGGTTCAGGGGCTTGCCCCCAATATTTTTTTGGCATATTTAGGCCAATTTAAGGGACTTTTTAAATAATTTGTCACAGATAGGGGTGGGCGTGCGTCACCTCCCCCTCTGGATCTGCGCCTGGAATATAGTAACATAGTTTACATAATCTGAATATAATATGTGTCATAGGTATGTGTTAGAAAAGTTCTCAGTGTTACAAAAAACTAAACATAATTTACTGTACACCCCATTAAGTTGAGATGCAAAATATTTCGCTAAATTGGTCCCAGGCGATTTTAGTGTCTAAAAAATTTAGCGAGCTCATGTCTGACAGCAGGTCATTTCATAGCAGGAGTATTATACATAAGTAATTGGTGACCATAAATATTAGCGATAAAATGTCCATTCGCTAATATCGCCAAATTAAATGGGATGTGAATATAATGGAGTATACAGTAAGATAAATAACAAAACTTGCAATACAATTTGTGTAACTTATTAAAGATGTAGTCAGCATACTCAATTTACCACAATTTACCAAAGTTATTCGACACACACATCCTTAGCCCGTACAGAGCTAAATACTTTTATAAAAAAAATTCAGATCATAGGGGTTATTTTCAATTTGAAATCATCCTAAATGTCTAAGTTAGCTCTTTCTGCTTCATTTGAATACCTACTTATGTTATGGATATGGGTCTACGGCCATGCTATGTTATGGATATGGGTCTACGGCCATCATAAATATTTCAATTTCTACAATGCGGGGATCGGCTTTAGATGTCAGAATCTGACATCTACAGATGTCAGATTTTGAAGTCTAAAGACGGTCCATGCACTGTAAAGGTTAAGTTACTAAATCAAACTAAATCAACATAAACATCATAAAACTTACTGTTCCTTCATATTCGTTCGTAGATGAACGGCTCATTGAGCTTGCTTGACTAGATATGTTAGCTCTGCTACCGGTGCTACGCTGGCGTGTTATATCGATGTTTCTTGAATGGCCTGACATGGTTTGTGGGTTCTCTGGATATTGTGGAGTTATCGGGGCGTCCCTCATAGATGAGTAGCTATTTGCCTGATCAGGGATTGACGGCTGATAAGTGCTGTAACTTGGGTATTGCAGCTCTTCATTTGGACTGTCAACAGACACCAACAGTAAAACATCAGTTGCAAAGGAGATAATTATACAGGGTTGTTTTACCTCTCAGTATTTTAATTAAATTAAAATTTCACAGATTTCCAATTCCTAAATTATAGTTTTAGCTACTATAATTTCCATAGGCAAATAAAACTGGTATTAAAAAAAGGAGAGAGCTAACTAAGACATTTACAACCTTTTTCTTCTGATTGAGTTTGTTATTACCCATGTAAACCATATTACTTTTTACTTTTTATGATAGGTGAGTGTTATCACAAATAATAATGCCGTTACAGCGCTGGAATGTTTTTGTATAAACCATGGAGATCAAAGGGCTTTTTAATTTGAAATCATCATAAATGTCTCAGTTAGCTCTTTCCCCTTCATTTGAATATCTATATTATGGGCCTACGACAGTTATAAATAATTCAATTATTTCACTGAGGGGACCGTCTTTATACGTCATATCTACAGACGTCAGATTCTGAAATATAAAGATGGTCCCCGAGCTTACAGAGTTAATCCTTGTAACAGTTTTCAGTCATTTGAAGCTGGAATTGCTGACAAAATTCCATCTTCAAATGCATTTTATTTGGTTTGAAACCAATACCTTTAATTCACATTAGATTTTAATTGAGAATTAATACCCAAGTTTGAGATATGTCCAATTTAAGCTGCAATTAAGTGCATTTTAATCCAGGCCAGAGCTCTTGAGCTGTTCAATTTAAATTTTAGGTCACTTGAAGTTGGTCTGGATGTGTCTAGCTACAATGACCCTCAACTTCAAATGGGTAAAAATTACCATATTTATTTGAATTCAGACCAAGCATTTCATTCCCAATAACCATCATTCATTCAACATGCTAATAATACAGATTAGTCGTGCGTAGCAGTGAAAACATTAACCCTTTCAAGCCTGAATTTTCTATTCAGGGTTTCCTCTAAAGTGTTATAGCATAGCGGCCCCGCTACGCTTTACTTTTTGACCGCTAGGCTTACAAAATGCCGCTACGCTTTATTGATTTACCGATACAATTTAATAGTTGCCGCTACGCTTGCCGTAAAACTGCAGACGACAGCCACTAGAGCCAGCGCTGGGTAAGCCTTAGCAGGGAGGTGTATGGTGTATGGCCTTACTGAGTGCGCGCAATGGTTATCACACGTGGTCCTGGTCAGCACGCTGTCTACTGCATGTACTGTGACCGCAACAAACATGAGACATTGACCCAATGTTGAAACAATGTTGTGCCACTAATTACGACGCTGGCCCAGCATTGTTGTGGTGAATTATAAGTGTATCAGTAATATCGCCTGCCCGCCCCGTGCTGAGTATTCCTAGGATAAGCAGGGCTATCCATGAGTGCAGTACTTTTCCAACAAGCGTTTTACAAGATCATTTCAATATGTCTAGTGCATTATCCTTGATCTATTAATGATAGATCTATTTAAGAAAACCAAATTTGATAATTTTTTTGATTTTTTATCTGTACATTTAAAAAAGTGTAGGCCTACATGGTGAGTGATAAATTTAGGTTACACATCACGTTCTATAATAGATCGAGACATATGCATGATATGCCACAGAAGCTGACATTAATAGAAAGTTACCTTGTGAGGCCAACAACGTTGTTTCAATGCCATCATTACAGGGTTGGTTTCAGGTTGCGGAATCCTCTCTTAACAGGAATATGTACCCCCCTGAAATTAAGTAGCCTGTGCACCCTGGTCCTGTCATATACACAATAGTCCCGCTAATAATAATTTTCCTGATGCGCTATTAGTGTATGATAATGAATCTTGGAAATTGGGAGATAGAGTTCACATTATTATTATTTTGTATTTTCAAATATCCCTTATTGCAATAAAGACACAAATGGGAACATACAATAAAATATGCCTGATAGAATAAAATAGTTGAGTTTACCCATAGATGGCCCGCAGAATTATGAACTGCTTTTTGGATACTGACTGGTTGAGAGACGAGCGTGTCTTGTCTGACAAGGAATCGCTATTCCTTGGTGTGACTGAACACGCGCACGTTCAGCACAGATGTTCTACTGTCTATGACGTTGGCCCAACACTAAACCAACAGTGGCGAATGTACGGTACTTTTAGTTCCTATTGTATGTGTTATCCATACATCTCTATGGTGTTGGCTAAGTAAGCTTTGTTCTATAGGCATTATCTTAGCAAACCCTGGGAGTATACCGCATGTACATGTATGCCGGTGAAGAGCCTAATTAGGAATGGGGTTATATCAGGCATGGGGTGTCAAGTCAGGGTCAGGTGTATGCGCAGGGTGTGGTGCGCAGTGGTTGGGGAGGGGGTGGGTGGCAACGGGAAGTACTATAGGTGTCGCATGGGTGAATGGTCATCATCCAGATTTTTTGTCAACATGGATATGTACTGAAGCAATTAAGTGACACATCAACTGACCTAACGGAAAACAAAAAAGCCAGAACAAAAAACCATTCGAGGATGTTAGGCACTATCTAAAATACGCTGAATATCCTGATAGCTACTTTAGGCAATCTGGGAAGAAGACATCACTAAGATAGTATTGACGACACTTCAGATACGACACTGAAGGTAAGACAACAATTACTTTAAATTATAACTTATCTGTCTTATTCATGTTGTAAAATAGGTATAGCCGTGACTAGCTGCAAGGTCGTTCCTAATTTTACTATTGTCAGGTAGGGTCTGGGCCCAATGCTTAATTTATCAACCAGGCCCATTCCTAATTTTGCCACTACCAACACTGCCAGCAACCCATTCCTAATTTTACCACTGTCAGGTCGTGCTTTATTTATCAACCAGGCGCATTCCTAATTTCGCTACTGTCAGGTCATTATTAATAATTAAGCTTCAGTTGACAGTGGTAAATTTTATAAAATTATTGATCAACCAGGCCCATTCCTAAATTTGCCACTACTAAGACTGACAACAACCCATTCCTAGTTTTACCACTGTCAGGTCGTGTTTAATTATCAACCAGGCGCATTCCTAATTTTGCCAATACTAACACTGCCAACAACCCATTCCTAATTTTACCACTACCAGCACTGCCATCAACCCATTTCAAATTTTGTCACTGTCAGGTCATGCCTAATTTATGAACTAATGCTAATTTATCAGCCAGGTGATTTCCACTGTTAGGTCATGCTTAATTTAGACATCCAGTGATTTCCTAAATTTAACAATGTCATGTCATGTCATGCTTAATTTATCAACCAGGCGCATTCCTAATTTGTCCACTGTCAGGCCATGCTTAATTTAAAAACCAGGCGCATTCCTAATTTTTTCACTGTCATAACAACCTCTAATTCGCTCTCAGTTATTATTTCTATACCACTGTTATGTTTTGTGTTTTATTTTAAATATTTTTAAATTTTTAAATCTAAAATCTGTATAAGCTGGATATAGCGTTAAGACATGATTATAATCTTTCTAAACAATGATATTTAAATTTTTGCATGTTTGACAGGTAGTTATGTAGGGCCGTAAGTCATGTAAATTGGTTAGTGAAAATATGATTTATTAATAATAGAGCAGTTCAAGCACTTTCCTTTTGCTGCGGTCCCAGCTACATACAATTTGTTCACACAATTTGACTGTAATGTCGCAGTTCAAAGGTATACCAGCTGCGGTGAATCAACAGCTAAAACCTAAGTTGTCTTTTTTACAGTTAACACCTTAATGGGATAAATCACGAAGACTCGAGGTTAAAATGCTGACTTATAAATTATAAGTTGACTACTGGTGTAGGCTACATGCCTTTATACAGCTTACTTAAAATCGTTATTAGTCCCGAATAAACGTCAGTTTACAGATACACAATTATTTGCATTGATTAAAAAGTATATATATAAAATTATATAGAGAGATATATAGATGATTATATGGATTCTGTACTTTATCAAAGCATGCATGATTTATGATTATTACAGGTTTACAATAATAATATCATACTTGAGTGAGATTGATTACAGAAACAAAAATAAACACTTGACACACCTTGATGTATATTTTGTGATATATTGTAATTATCATTAAGTATAAAATGTTTCTCTTCGTGGATTGAAGTGTACACATTTTCTAGTTATTATTTTTTTTCAGTATTATTAATATAAGACTGCTGTTCAGTTATCTAAACACAACCCTTTGGTCCGCATATCTCAAATAATAAAATAGGTGTTTGAGCTTACCGCATCTTTCTTAACAGATTTAAAAGAAGTATATAATAACATTAATGTAAAAAAATACGCTGCATAATCATCCGTAAGTGTTACACACAGTCATGCGCAATGTACAGGAATGTAGGTGATGCCTAATATCTACCCCATGCCTAATTTCGCTTGACACCGGCTTAGTACTGGCCATCGTGTGCGACGTCAATCCAGCATTGAACCAACCATGAGTCAACATGTAAGCATGCATGTAAATAGTGGCGATGATTGGACCTAACATTTTAATTCATGCAATTATACATGAAATATTTTCAATTTTTTTATTTTTTCAACAAAAAAAACTGAGAAATCTATTCTAGATATCCCAGAAAGCACCAAACGTTAGTGGCAGTAAAATCAGTGAGAGTGGCGATGGATATATTAAAAAAAATCCAAAATATTATAACACTAGAAATAAAGGCCCATGAATAATAATGCAGGCCCCCCCCCTCATTACTTTAAAAAAATTATAATTCATGAAATTATACATGAAATATTTCCAATTTATTTATTTGTTCAGCAAAAAAATATGTGAAATCTATTTTAGATATCTTCAGAAAGCACAAAAAAACACCTTATATTAAAAAAAATTCTTGGGGGGACTTACCCCCCCCCTACTTTGTGTCCGCCCTTCAGGCAAACACAATAGCATGCTTAGTTCGCGCTCTTAAATTTTCATATTATTCTCAAAAGCAACCACGCTTACATTTATTTCTGGGGGAAACCCTGCTATTGTCATCTTCATCCACTACAAGCCGCAAACTGCGCAATTCTCCACTTGTAGTGGATGAAAATGATTTGATGTGGGTGAAAAATTAAAGAAAATTGTCATGTATTGGTAAACCAGTTTCATGGCAATTTTCGTTCTAAAACCCTTGGTTATCTGGTTATAGAAAAATTAAGTCTGTTTTCAGGGATGTACAGTAACATGATGCTTTAATGAATCGTGAGGGCTTAAAGGGTCAATCCTTTCAGAGCGGGGTCCGTTTTTATACATCAGAATATGACGTCTGATTCTGACGTATAAAGATGATCCCCCAGGGGCGTCGGAAGAGGTCCGGTTGGCACGGCTAAAGCCGGACCAATATTTAGCCAGATTCATTTTTAAAAATCAAAAATTTTGTTCCAGATTCCCTCACATTGCAATCTTAATTAGGGGCTCCGAAAAGCCGGACCAATCAGTAACAGCTTCAGATGCCCCTGTCCCCGCGCTGAAAGAATTAAAATATTTATAATGGTCGTAGACCCACGACATAAATATTCAAATGAATGGGAAAGAGCTAACTAAGACATTTATAACAACTTCAAATTAAATAAAAATTTATGGTCTCCATAGTTTATATAAAAATATTTCAGCATTGTAGGCTAAGGGTGAAGCTGTATCTAATCTCACCTTGACTGAGGCTGGTTCCTGTGGTTTCCATGACCTTCATTCATAGTGGAAAGTGGCATAGTTAGCCGCTGTTACTGAAATCAAAGAAATAAATATAGGCTTAACTGTTAACCCTAACAATCGCGGAGACAGTCCTTACGTGTCAGAATCTGACGTCAGAGACATCAAATTCAGACATATAACTAGACGGTCTCGGCACTGAAAGAATTAAAATATTTGTAATGGCCGTAGACCTGCAACACAGGTATTCAAATAAAGCAGAAAGAGCCCCGGTGAAAGTACTTCAATCAAAGTACCACATGGTACTACAATCTAAGTACCCCAGCAAGGTACGTCAATCAAAGTACCCAATGGTACTTCAATGGACGTACTACACACGTGGTTGAAAATTGCAGAGGGGATGGGCTTAAATTTATCTTATTTCTATTACTTATGCCATTGAAAATTCAATAATGTATATTCAAAACGTTCTTAATATATTTACTTTTCGTTATTCATTGCCCAGAATTTCATGTCCCCCATGCTTATTATACTAGTGTACCATGTACCGTGTGTAGTACGTCCATTGAAGTACCATTGGGTATTTTGATTGACGTACCTTGCTGGAGTGGGCCTACTTTGATTGTAGTACCATGTGGTACATCGATTAAAGTACTGTGATTTCGTGTGAGAATTATCAACTCAAAATACATTTTTATCATTAATATGCCATAGATTCCAATGCAAATCAAGTCCAATACTTGCTTTAGACCTTATACTATATGTTGACAATGATTGATCTTACTCCCTAAACAAAGATGCAGCTTGCTTCACAAAATAAGGCACTACCACGTGTTGAGTTGTTCTGAGGAATACAAATGACCCACTTTCTGGAGAACAACACCTATGATTGGATGGGTTTAACCAATGGGAAAGCTTATTACAATCGTACTGGAAGCTATACAAATATCAGTGGAAGTACTTGCATTGACGTACCAAGGTACTACGATCAAAGGACGTACGTAGAATGTAGTACAAAAAATAGGGTACTATAATCGACGGCCCGCCTTGACCTGCTCACTGTGACAGTCCGAAATAGTCTATACTTGCCGTCAAATTAACCAGGATCGCATGATTTTCAGTGATTTCTCCGTCAATTCTAAACCGATTTCCTTCAAATATTGCGAAGGCCATTTTCTATTCAAATCCTAATGTAATGAATTGAAATTATTACGTCCCTCTATGACCCCATTAAACTAATTCTAGAATTTTATTAGAGTCTACATGGCAAATTGTCGACTTTTAAAATATTAACTATAATTTTGCAAATTTTTTAAACCCTGTTAGGATTTTAATAGCAAATGGCATCTCCAAAATTTAAAGGAAATCGGTTCAAAATTGACAGAGAAATCGCTGAAAATCATGCGATCCTGGTAGATGATTGATCATTTTTAATTTGACAGCGAGTATAATAATTTCAGTGAATAGCCTATAGCCGGATTCACATTAACCGCGGTGAATGAATTTTGCCCATTTCTCAGTCAATTCTCAACCAATTTTCATGAAATTTTACACACACTATTTTCCATTCATTCCGTGACTACCTTGAAAATTTCTTGAAGTTGTGATAGGCCTAAGCATTTAAGAAGGTAGACCATTTGACATGTAGTAAATAAATAACTAGGGCCAAAGGCCTCATGTGTTTGGGGCTGAGGGATTGGCCTGTGTATTCATTTCAATACAAAGACGAGGCGTTGAGCCAATGTTGGTTCAAAGACGGGCCAGTGTTGTACACAGTGGATCAATATTGAAATTTACGCAATTTTGATAGTAGGCCTACCTAGTGGACAACTGTAAAATTATCGGTATATATTGAATGACAAAAGAACGCATATTTTCTCAAAATGTTGACTATTATGAAGATAATGTTGATGATGTCTCGAGAATTACTCAGGTCAATTACCAGGGCCATTGTTGATTGAATCTTATATTTGGCGGATTTTTGTCGAGGCCATTTAAAGCGACTCAATCAGGCTGAAATCGTTAAAAATCGGTGATTTAGTTTTGGCTTCTTAATATGACCATAATTATGTTGTAAACATGTCTATATACTAGAACTGCAAAAGTTTGTATTTTTGTGCTGTGCATTTACCAGTTAAGCGAGATATAGAGACAAAATTCCTGTATACTATTTCTTATTTTGGACATGCATGTCCTAAATAAGAAATCTGGAATTTTTTTTCTATACTAGTTCTAGTCTATGGACATGTTTACATCATAATGGTCATATTAGGAAGCCAAAATAAAATCAGCGATTTTTTAAATGATTTTATGGTCTGTTTCACGATTCTGCCAAATATATTAAGCCGGTAGGCCCCTAATGGGTTTAATAAAATCAACAACATTTTGCCTACATTAGATGCAGTCCCCTGCAGTACGTCGGTAAAATGATGATCATGTTGGCTCTTAAGGTTTAAGGTTGGGTCAGGGTGGCAGTCATTAAACCAACCAAAACCCGTCATTAGGTCGACATCTCGTGTTTTCTGGCTATATTGAAGTCTATTTTCCCTAGACTAAGATATCAGTGTCGTATTCAGAAATAAATTAAGGGGGGGGGGGTGCTCAGATTTCCAAGAAACCATTCAACAACAGGGACCTATAGGGGGCATGCTTCCGCAAAATTTTGAAACAAATAAACATCAAATAGTGCGATTTCGTGGTATCTTTGCTGTAAAACAAAGATATGAGATACTGGCTGAAATGTCAGATTTAACTTATTGACAGATTAACCTAGCCTATACTAGTCCAACTATTTAAGCTAACACAACCACACAATGGAAAAAAAACCTATAAACATGATCATCAGCTCATTTAATAGCAAGTGCGAACTACTAGGCATATTAAATGAGCTAGATAAAAATAAACAGCTGTCGATCCAATGTTGTGTTAATGTTTGGCCAGCGTAGCAGACAGTGGAGCAACAATAATATTAATCAAACGTTGGGTCACCCTCATTGTGATAATATTTATGCAACCTTGTTTGTGGAATGCCGATTATGCAATTATGTAGGGCCTAATTATGCAACAATCATATATTAAAAGTGATAACATGTCATTGAAAAAAGTTATGGACCATTAAAATGCTAGCTTACAACGTTCACTAATGATCAATTAAAATTCCTGAGATATTTGTTTTTATTTCACCCTTATTAATTTGCCACCCTCCCCTATGGCAGAATATTTTTTAATGCAAATGTTATATTCCAGTTCATCATCAGTTAGGCCTATATCAGATATTTTTGTTAGTATTGGTTGTAGTTCCACATTTTTAAAACAACCTTACTGCCAATTTTCAATTATTATCATTGATTTAGTCTCTGGTAAAAAAAAAACTGTTGAGTCCCAGCTGTATCTGAATTATTTCGTGTCAGTGGTCATACTGGAGGTCTATATATTGCACTGAGAAAATACAACAATTTTAAATAGGCCCTAAAACAATTACATTTTGGAAATTGAAAAGCGACCCAGTTTGTTATTCACTTGTTCTCAAGACTGAGTCTCAGAGATGATATCTCTTGAGAAATTAATTCGCCATCACCCAGGTGAAAGATTCATGGTGATTGAGGAATAATCTTTATCCCATGGTCCTTATTATTTTATTTTATGCAGCGTCAATTGCTTGGGAGACAGCACGCCCAACTCTAAGTCGTTGTCCGTTTCAAGCGATCCCCATAGCCTACTGTGTATTGTGCTTGTGGTGTTTTATAATTATCATAGGTTAGGGTATAGTCTATGATAATTACTATTATCATAGGGTAGGGTATAGTCTATGATAATTACTATCAATCTTAGCATATCTACTTTGGAACAACGTTGTTTCAAGGTATTCTACGATAATTATCATCAATCTTAGCATATTTATTTTCCATAACTTTGTTTCAAGTCTCGCTCAACGTTTCAATTATTGGCCAAGACTATAACACAAAGTTGATATATTTTATTCTGTTTCTCTTCAAAAAAAAATAATGAATGTTTGAAAAATCTCACACTAGTAAAGGGTGGACAGGAGAAAGAAGACCAGTCGCAACAAATTCCTACTTTTAGGTGCTCTGAATGGTCAAATTTTAAAGATTTGCATTGAAAAGATTTTGCTCCTGTCGCCACATAGGGGCGATGTGGCTATCACTTGGCCAGTTCATTGTCTAATCTGAGTCTTTAATCTGGTAATGGCACCAATGATGCATCCCAGACACCTTTGAATGGGGAAGGGGTATATATTTAGGTGTGGAGGAGGCTGGAACTAACATGTCGGAGAATGGTGGATTAATTGTATGTACAATCATTGGTTGGAAAATTACCACTCTGGAAATTAAGGGGGGTGCTGGAGCACCCTGAGCACCCCCCTGGATACGCCCCTGGATATAGGCCTAATATGCAGTTGGCTGCGATATCTGTCTAACGTGGCCACATTTCCATTGTATCCTATTGTGATTGGGTTGAAAATTCACGATAAACAGATAGCCCTAGTGGCCAAAGGCTATTATTGTCACCTCTCATAGGCCCCACATGATGTGGGCAACCCTGTTATGTGAAGGTTCAATACATGATGATTGTGTCAGCCCGCAAGTGACTTTCTCTTGTGATATTATCAGATTATCACCTCTGTCGCTTGAACCCAGCAATTCTATTGATACTGGATTAAAGTTGGTCCAACGTCTGCGACGCTGGCCCAGTATTAGGCCTATATCAACATTGAGTCTGCTATTACATAGCAAGCACAGCACATTATCCCTGTGTTAATGTGTGAACGCTGGCCCAGCGTCTACAACACTGGCCCAACATTAAACATGGGATGCACAGCAGTCTGGCAGTAGAGACTGCTTGGAGTATGTGGTGTGTGACCTATAATAATGTAGTCTACGTCCCAGCTGACAGAGAAATTGAACCAATGCTGGCTTAAAGTTGCCCCAGCGTCGCATGCAGTAGGCCAACATTAAACCAGCATTGCATCAATGTCCCATGCTTGCTAAGACCTATCGAACAGACTCGCAACGTGATTTAATGTTGGCCCATTGTCTGTGACATTGGACTAACATTGTATCAGCATCGGGTCAACGCATCGTAGTTGCTGGGTATGTATTCAGTGACTGGTGAGCTGCTTAACAAGAGGATGTGTTGACAAGAGCTTGACTCAATGCTGTTTAAAAGTTTAAAAGCATCTTCAGCAGCGGCCATCATTGGATCAACGCCTCGTGTCTGCTGGAATTGTGGGCTCGTGGAGGGGTAGTCAGACTGCAGAGCTTGGTCAGACTGTAGAGGTGCTGGCCTCATTCTCCAAGGCTAATTAATATTCATGATCACCCAACCTCTCACAAATAACCAAATATGGCAAGGGTCTAGGTTACTATGGATAATAAGGGACCATTTCAAAGTCCATACAGTAAGATGTGAAACCTGTGAAGTTGCTCTGTATTGTATCAGGAATACTTGACGCGACCCCCGAAAGTCCCAAATAATGAATGAAATGCTCCTGTATGCTGGTTTTATGAATGGAGTGACGTCACTTTTTGTCTAAAATCTTTGTTCTGAACAAGACAAGAAGGGGGCTCTCGCCCCACCCACAAAAATGTTGCCTTCCACCTTTAAACTTTTAAATGTTTGACTTTGCATTCCTCCTCAATGGAGTATCAGGCGATCTATAAATCCATTAGCTTGGTCTCAGAATTGTATTACATGTCAAATGGTCTAACTTCTAAAAATACTTACTAAAACGTCGCGAAATTTTTTTCAGGGTAACGTTAGTCACAACATGAATTGAAAATAGAGTGTGTAAACTGGTAAAATATATACTAATACTAGTATATAGTCTGTCAAACAGTGAAGGATGGTCCAAAATGAAAGTTAGCTTTTCAGTATCCAGTCAGTCAATTCTCAAGCGATTTTCCTGAAATTTTGTAAACCTCATTTTCTAGTCATTTGGCATCGATCCTGAAAACTTTGTAAAAAAATATTGTATAGTTCAAAAGTTAGACCATTCGACATGTAGTAAATGTCTCTTTATGACGCTCCTCTATAACATGTATAAACCCAATAACTTCATTCTGGTTTATTCTCAGAATTGCGTTACATGTCAAATGGTCTAGCTTTTGAAATACTCAATGGAATTACTAGCGCTATATCGCTTGCAGCAGCTCGCTGCGCTCGCATAGGCCGTTGTAATACACGGCTATGAAATTACGTGAAATTTTCAGGGTTGTTGCCAAATGACTAATAATTTTTACAAAATTTCTTGACAATCCCTTGAGAATTGACTGACTGGATACAAAAAAGCTAGCTTTCATTCAGGACTATCCTCCACCGTCGGACAGACTATAACCTGATAACGTTGATAGGCTAGACTATTTTTTTTTTATATATACTCGCCGTCAAATTAAAAATGATCAATCAGGATCGCATGATTTTGTCGGCGATTTCTCCGTCAATTTTGAACCGATTTTCTTGAAATTTTGCAGAGGCTATTTTCTATTAAAATCCTAACAGGGGTGAAAATTTTGCAAAATTATATTTAATATTTTAAAAATTAGACCATTTGCCATGTAATAAAATTCTAGAATTAGTTTAATGAATGGGTTATACTATAACCCATTCATTAAACTAATTCTAGACTGACTGGATACTGAAAAGCTAACTTTCATTTTGGACCATCCTTCACTGTTTGACAGACTATATACTAGTATAATAATTTTGTAACCATTAATGGCATTATTAGTCATTTGGCAACAACCCTGAAAATTTCTTATAGAGGGACGTCGTAATTTCAATTTACTAGATCTACATGTCAAATGGTCTAACTTTTGAAATAGCTATATAATTTTACTAAATTTTCAGGACTCTTAAGATTTGAATAGAAAATGGCCTTTGCAAAATTTGCAGGAAATCGGTTTAGAATTGACGGGGGAATCGCCGAAAATCATGCGATCCTGGTTAGGCCTATTTTTTAGTGATCAATATTTTCATTTTGAATTTGATGTTTTGGTCGTGAAAAAGGAGTTCTACCACAATGAAAAGGTTAAAATTACTTAAATGATATCTATATAATTGATTTTCCCTGATTATAAATGCATGTCAAAAAGAATAATATGCTCAATTTATTAAATAAACGTAACTAACAGAACCATTCTTCCTGTTCTATACCCACGGCACGGTGTTTATACAAGGGGATTCCCCTAATTACAAGTTCCAGCGCATTCACCAGGTGGCAAAGCTTTCCAGACGTTTCGCATCATCGTCAGTTTGCCCACCCCCCCCATTCACCAGAGTACGGATCCCTGTCCCTGGATCGGTGTCGCATTTGAATAAGACGTTTCGCAGACAGTCATTCCGATTCATAGTCATTTCGCCGTCGCATCGTTACAGTATCCTTACCACAGCTACAGACCTATGAACATAGTGCCGTCGCATCATAGTTATTTCGTCTGTTGTGTGGCATCATATCAAAATAGTAATTTTGTTTGTTTGTGACTTCTCAGAGGTGGGCAAGTGGTCGCCACATCGCCACATGTGGCGACAGAAGCAAAATATCTGTAATGTAAATATTCAAAAATGACCATTCAGAGCACCTAAAAGTAGCCATTGGTGGCGACAGGACTCATTTCACCTGCCCACCCCTGCTTCTGAGAGCAGCTGACATGAATTCTGGAGACATAATGGATTTGTTCATACACATGATATTTTTTGGCCTGACAAAAAATCTACTTTTGAAAATTAGTATCCAGGTAAACCAAATATTACTCAAAGCATTCGAGTTGACAAAGGGCTATTCAAACAAAATCATTAGGGGCCCATATCTATTTGGAAATATAATTCCAAACATTGGAAGAGTAGACTAGGCCCATTTGATTATTATTGTAATTGAGGCAAAGGCCAATAACATTATTGTACTGACAAGTACATAATCAAGTACAAAATACATGTATATCTTGCATCCGTAATACATACTTTAAACTTAATGAAAAAAATACCCATCACTACATAATACTCCCTCCCAAAATATACTCCCCTTTTATTATAAACATCTAGGCTATACGCGAGCCTCTCGGAATCTACTCCTCCCTCCCAGAATAGGTTCCGGGTCAACTCGGACCCTAACCAACTCGGACCCTGCTACAAACAGTGTCCGAGTTGGTTCACGGCAGTGTCCGACTTGGTAATGGTAGAATAGTGTCCGAGCTGGCATAGGGTCCGACACGTCTAAAACCAACTCGAACCCTACAAAGAATAAATATAAATGTAGGCCTATTTTAATTGCATTTTCAATTAAAATGATTTTTAAAGCACGGAAAGTTGAAAAGTCTGTCGCGTCAATCCAAACAAGCAACCATGCACTGCCTAGTATTAACACAAAACATATCTTTTAGCCAAAAGAGCCTACGATTAAATTAATGTGATTAATGTTTTAGCAATATCAGTTATTTAACAAAAATATCTTTTAACAATACGGCCCATATTCAAGAACAAATATTAAAATATATCCAGGGGTCTAACTAGCTGTGAACTCACAGCTAGAGCCGCTCGTGAAATGCCAACAGCTTTGATGAGTTGCGAGTCTTTGGTGAACTCGCTCCACCCCTTGCACCTCAGGTGTTGTGATGAGGATTCATGTGAGTTGATCGCTAATTCAGACCTGTCAGCGAGAGCCGCTCGTGAAATGTCAACGGCTTTGATGAGTTGCGAATCTTTGATTAATTCGCTCCACTAATGCTCGCGAAATGTCAATGAAAAGTAATGTGTGTGGTGTTTTGATGTAATATTTGATGTTATTGATACATTTCCGCACAGTCAATAAAAAGTTATGAGCGTTTTTTTCGGACCTTAGGGTTGAGATTGCTCTTAGTCACCGCCATGTTGTTTTATTTTTTCTGGTTTTGATAATTAATAAAAGATATTGTCACTGGTCATGCTGCTTGTATTGTCTTGTTCTTTTCTATTTTGTTAAATAGTATTTAATATTACCTTGTCCCAGGAGCAGACGTATGCTTAATAACAGGACTCATGATTTCCAATGTGAGGAAAACATGTATATTACATACTACATACAAACGTATCACAGATAAAAGATATCAGCTGAACATCTACCACCTCATCAGCCTTCTGCATGATGAAGCTCGCCTTGTGAATATCCAGGTAAAACTGGTGTCCGAGGGTAAAATCAGACAAGACCACAGACGCAGATATGCGAGCCTGCAAGGCAGAATCTTCCGCTACTGGGGAGAGTTTGCTGCCAGAGAAAGGGATGCCAGAAGCCTGTTAAGAGCATGCTCCCGTGTTAATGGACCTCAAATGTAGACAATGTAGACAATGATAATGTACATGTACAATATTTAATTAAAAATGTGAAAATGATTTATAAAATATACAGATGAAATGATTTATGAAATATATACTGATGAAATGATCTAGACTATAGTATCTGTGCTTGACTTTATTTTATGAGTTGTTTATTTTTACCTAACTACCTGCCTATAGTCTACATAGACTATAGAGCCTATCAGCTGGGTCCGAGTAGTGTCCGAGTTGGTTATATAATGATGGGGTCCGAGTTGGTATAGGGTCCGAGCTGGTCTGGCGTAGTGTCCGAGTTGGTAGTGTCCGAGCTGGTCTAGTGTCCGAGTTGGTATAGGGTCCGAGTTGGTATAGGGTCCGAGTCGTCCGGTTACCCCAGAATATACCCCCAGCCCTTTTCTACAATGTGTTTTCTCAGAGAATGTACCCCTCTCTCCTAGCTGGATAAGTGTTCATGCTCTAGAAGGCGCATATTTAGGGCCTATATATCATCCCCGGGGATTCAATGTGTTCAGTGTATATTAGGACTGTGACAGTGCCGCCCACGAGGGGTTGCAGTATCAGTGGCGGATCCAGGATCTGAAGAAAGGGGGCACGCGATTTTTGGGGTACAATTTAGCCATTTTAAAGGACTATTTAAAGAATTTGGCGAAAACCGGGGGGGGGGGGCTGCTGCCACTGAGTATCCTTGATTTTACCAATCTATGTGCCTACCTTGGTCTTGAGGTGGGCCTGTGGACCTTCTATATCCTAGCGGGGTGGGGGTGATAACGCATATATTCTACATGATACATGCTACATCCCGCTATACATGCTATCCAGCATAACAGGGGAGTGTTCTGTTTCTAACTTGCTCTTAGAAGCAGAACATTCCTCAAAGTGAAATTGTTAAAAGCAGAGCACTTTCTCAAAATACTTTGGCAAATATCGTACACTTGAATAACAATATTTGAGAAGGCGAAATAATAATTTATGGGACAATAATGTATTTTAAGAAATTGTTTTGAAGCAGTAGGCTTATCCTTGTTATAATAAAATCAACAAAAGTGTCCATTTTCATGCCGCTAATTCCTGAGCAGACATTTATTTCACTTTAGGTACACAGCAGATTAATTTCAATTTGTACATGTGCTTGCAAGGTGGTACAACAGCTATTCATAGAATACTTCAAGTAAAATTGAACACTCTAACCATTGCTAAATATGCGAAAACTGAATTACTGATCGTCTATGCGTTTGTTGAGGACAAAGCAGAACAGCATGCTAGAAAGGGTATCACGTATCACACCATGTTAGAAAGAGTATAGCTACGTTTACACTATGAGCGACGCGTCACGACGCGGCGCGATTCTTTCTCTACACACCACAGGTGACTTTTCACCTCACTAGAAACGAGAATCGCTTTGTATTTATAAGTTCTAACATAAATTAACAATCTATAGTCAGAAGATAATAAAAAAATACCTGACAATTTTAAGCATTTAGCCATTTTTGCCCGCGCCTGTTGTTCTTCGTGTTGTCTTTATACTCGTTTTTTTAAATATCCCATAGTTCGGGGGTATTTTTGAATGCATAAAATGAGATATTCTTCTTGGGATCCCGATTGCATTGTCACAACATCGATATTTACATGTACTATTATAGCACCGTCGGAATAGTACTCTGGAGTTGTCTGTATGGATCCCGACACGTGGCTATATTCATCGTATGCTGCAAAAGAAGCCTCTGGTTGGACAGCGGCGTCTTTGTTTTTATGACCCATGCGACAAGCTCCAAAAGTTGAGCTGTCTTAAACTTTTTTTATTGCGTCGGGTCGCGCCGCGCCGATATGTAAACACACCCTGCTTATAATATCATGAGACCAAATTTTCAAGTCGCGTCGCGCCACATCGCGTCGCTCATAGTGTAAACGCAGCCTATCTGCATGACGCCATGTTGGAAAAAGTATCTGCATGACAAGTCTTCAGAGGGCGGGGTTTATTCCAGACATTTCTGAGTGGGGTGGTCCGGAGCCCACGCCTGCAATGGGCCCGCTGCCTTTTTCGCCTGACATCACACTGATGGAAAATTTTAAAATATGACTGACACCTTCCAATGTAAATTATAGGACTATATTTAACCCAGTATTTATACATTAATGGTAGCCTACATTTGTACAGTTGACAAATTTTGACTCAGATTTGTGTGTGTGTTTGGGGGGTGAGGGAGAGCCCCCCAATAATCCTGAGTGGGGGGATCTGGACCCCAGCCCCCGTCCACAGACACGTGACTGACATACCTATGTCAATTAGGTCAACCAATAATTTTCTGGGTCAAGTCATTTCTGACAGAGCTGAAATCCAATACTTCAAACAACACTACATATGGCGGAAGAAACCTTACCTAGATGTTCATTCTGGAATTACCTATCGGTGCATCTAAAAATAGCAGCTAATCTTTTGCATTTTACTCTCATACCTACCTGAGCCTACATGAAGCCCCTCGTAGTGTGGCTCAGGGAACCAGAGTAATATATTAATGTGTCATGATACTGTCGCAGATATTGTGATGACGTTATCGCTTGCTAGGGGGCGTAGTCAAAATCTGTTTGGTCAGCATTCCCATATTGGACCTGTTTTTGAACAAGGATATTTTGGGATGGATTCATTGAAATATGTGCCACTATATGGGGGTGGGGACCTGGGTGGTTGGAAAATAATCGAGCATAGGTGAGCATTGACACAATGCTGGATCAATCCTGGGCAAGCGTCCCAGTCTATGGATCGACCAGCATTGCCCCTGCATTGGCTCAATGTCTTGTGTTTGCCAGGGGCCTGTTTGTGGTACGTATTCTCAGATGGAAATGAAACGAGATCTTTAGATTTACGATAATTTCCGATGATTTAACGAGTTGGTCAGAGTGTTTGTATCCTTCATACTTGTTAAGGCGGGAGACAAACGAAGAAAGTCAACAAGTTTTTTTCATTTTCGTAAGCGACTGGAATCAGGTCAAGTTTGGAAATAAATGCACCTAAAACGGGGCTCTGGGTTGCCTGGCAAACCGACCAATTTCTTTTATGGCCGGGAAGAGGCCAAGGTCCATAGACACGTGACTTCCATGCCTGTGACTGTGTTAATAAGGCCCCCGAATAATTTCCTGCATCATAGGAAGTGTGTCAGAGGGGAAATACAATACTGTAAACAACACAACTTCCGGGGAAGTGACCTCTAAAAAATGTCTGAATTCGGGGATAACCCATTTTCATCTAAAAATAGCAACTAGTCACATTCGCCACTGGGGCCTACCAGAGCCAACATGAAGCTCTGCGTACAAACACTGCCACATGAAGCTCGGCTCAGGGAACCAGAGTAGGCTCTGGGTAAATTAATTCCAAACTTTTTGTGATCTAATTCCTGCCGCTTACAAAAATGATAAAACCTCGCTGACTTTCCTCGTTTGTCTCCCTCTTTAAGATGTATTTGGAGGATACAAACACCCTCGGGCGCGTTTTACTATCATTATAGCTCATTTGCATTAGAGGATCGTTCATATTTAACTAGTGGCTCAGAGTGCCCGTATCCTCCCTATACATGTTAAAGAGGTGACAAACGAGGGAAATCAAGTTTTTATCTATTTTAGGTAATGATAATCAATAAAAGCTCGTTTCTTTTCTGGAATATAAAACGCGCCCCAGCTGACCCACTCGTTAAATTTTCGTCAATTGTCGCAAATCTAAAGAGCTTGTTTCATTTTCATCTGAGAACACCTACCAAAAACGGGCCCCTGGATCATGAATACGCAGTGATAATCTGTGAACCAATGTTGTTATAATGTTGGGCCAGCGTCATATACGGTGGACCAACTTTCAAACAACATAGTCACCACATATTCTACACCGACTACAGTGTCTTCTAATACAAGACGGGCCTCTCATATCAGTACATACATTACATATGTCTCTGTGGACGGAGAGTTTTCAAAAATAAATTTTAGGGGTCCGTAATTCAATTTCCGAAGGGGGGGGGGGGTGGAGTATTTATATAACCCTCTTAACTCTGATAAATCTGGAATGTTTACACTGCCCCCCGCAGACAGAACACTGAAAATGAGTGTATGGAATGCGTACATTGCCACCTGGAGACAGAACACTAAGAATGAGTGTATGGAATGCGTACACTGCCACCCGGAGACAGAACACTAAGAATGAGTGTATGGAATGCGTACACTGCTACCCAGAGACAGAATGTTACCATCATGTGGTACATACATTTTATTTTTGGATACCTCACTAAGAATATTAGCATGGGTTTAGATCAAACAGTTGCGTCATTGCTTTCACACGTCACTCACACACAATCACAAACACATCATCAAAGATGGGCCACTGCCATCTGAAGCTGTGACATCAGATTCTGGTGACAGCAGATGAACACTGGACTGGTCAATCGTGTCACAGGTAATTTACATTGATTTACATCTCACCTTTATCGGCCAGGCCGTGACAAGTGAACAAACTGTGAAAACCAAACACAACAATGACGACCTTAAGCTTTCCCCAATGGACGCCAGCCTGACGCCCATTGGATGAAGGTTCAGGTGACGAGAGTGACCTCTGATATAAAAGGGACAGAAAAGGTGTCCTAGGTATTCAGATTAATTTTGATTCGGATTCAATTCAATTCAGTATTCAAAATTCAGTTTGATTTTGGCATATTTTGAGTCGCTATTCTATTCTAAATTCCAGCTTTTATTATCATTCTAAATTTGAGATATCTTGAGACTGATTCTATTCGAACTTCATCTTCATCAGGAAACAGAACATTAAACTTTTAACGCTTGGGCAATTTACATCTGGAGTTGTGTTATTTATTTTCATCTAAGATCCCGAGACCCCGCACGTCGTGTACACATCAGACGTAACAAGAACACTAAGAATGAGTGTATGGAAAGCGTACACTGCCACCTGGAGACAGAAAACTAAGAATGAGTGTATGGAATGCATACACTGCCACCTGGAGACAGAACACTAAGAATGAGTGTATGGAATGCGTACACTGCCACCCGGAGACAGAACACTGAGAATGCGTGTATGGAATACGTACATTGCCACCCGGAGAGAGAACACTGAGAATGCGCGTATGAAATGCGTACACTGCCACCCAGAGACAGAACACTGAGAATGAGTGTATGGAATGCATACATTGCCACCCGGAGAGAGAACACTGAGAATGTGTGTATGGAATGCGTACACTGCCATCCGGAGACAGAACACTGAGAATGCGTGTATGGAATACGTACACTGCCACCCAGAGACAGAACACTAAGATTGAGTGTATTGAATGCGTACACTGCCACCCAGAGACAGAACACTGAGAATGGGTGTATGGAATGCGTACACTGCCACCCAGAGACAGAACACTGAGAATGAGTGTATGGAATGCGTACATTGCCACCCAGAGACAGAACACTAAGAATGTGTGTATGGAATGCGTACACTGCCACCCGGAGACAGAACACTGAGAATGTGTGTATGGAATGCGTACACTGCCACCGGTAAACATAACACTGAGAATGTGTGTTTGGAATGCGTACACTGCCACCCGGAGACAGAACACTGAGAATGAGTGTTTGGAATGCGTACACTGCAACCCGGAGACAGAACACTGAGAATGTGTGTATGGAATGCGTACACTGCCACCCGGAGACAGAACACTAAGAATGCGTGTATGGAATGCGTACATTGCCACCCAGAGACAGAACACTAAGAATGTGTGTATGGAATGCGTACACTGCCACCCGGAGACAGAACACTGAGAATGTGTGTATGGAATGGTACACTGCCACCCGGAGACAGAACACTGAGAATGTGTGTATGGAATGCGTACACTGCCACCCGGAGACAGAACACTAAGAATGCGTGTATGGAATGCGTACATTGCCACCCAGAGACAAAACACTAAGAATGTGTGTATGGAATGCGTACACTGCCACCCGGAGACAGAACACTGAGAATGTGTGTATGGAATGCGTACACTGCCACCCGGAGACAAAACACTGAGAATGCGTGTATGAAATGCGTACACTGCCACCCAGAGACAGAACACTGAGAATGCGTGTATGGAATGTGTACACTGCCACCCAGAGACAGAACACTAAGAATGCGTGTATGGAATGCGCTGATGAGGTCAGAGTTTTCAAATAAACTTGTTAATTTGCGGCCAAGTGAGTCTTCCAAACAAACATGAGATATTTAGTTAGAAGGATCTCGCCCTTCACTACGTTCACGTGGAGGGTCAGATTTTGCTAACTAGACATATTCAACCAATATTGATTTAATGCTGGCCCATGGTCTACGACACTGGTCCATAATTAAACCGACATTGGCTGTTCTTGGCTAAACGTATCCTGTTTGCGGTGCTTGTGGTTATACCAAAGAGATACGAGCCATTGAACCAATGGTAGCCTAACGTGTACGGCGCCGGCCCAGCATTGAGCCAACATTGGGTCAACGTCTATAATCAGATGCGCATTAAATTCATCAACCAGGATAATTGAATTTCGCTAATTTCTCAGTCAATTCTCAACCAATTTGCATGAAATTTTACACACACTTTTTTCCATCGTGACTACCCTGCAAATTTCGCGAAGTTCTGGTAAGTATTTCAGAGGTTAGACCATTTGAAATGTAATAAAATTCTGAAACGACTATAATAGGTTTATAGAGGGCAACATTTTTATTTATTTGCTACATGTCAAATTTATGGTCTAGCTTCTGAAATATTTATCAACACTTCGCGAAAATTTCAGGGTAGTCACGACATGAATGGAAAATAGTGTCTGTCAAATTTCATGAAAATTGGTTGAGAATTGACTGAGAAATCGGCGAAAATAGATAGATTTCGCTCAGGTAAACCCCCCTGCATAATCTCTGAGGTCAGAATGGGCGGAACAGGGGGAAGGGGGGGGGGGTTAACTGTCAGGAAGATGTGCTAGCCCAACATTGACAAAACATTTAGTCAGCATCTCCTGTTTGCTGGGTATATTAAGCCTAGAAAACACCACCCACGGATCTATTGTTGGTTCAGTGTGGGTCCATCGTCTGCGACGATGGCCCAACATTCAGCCACCACTGAGCCGACGCCCCTTGTTTCTTGTGGCTGTGATATATAGTTACTGGCTACAGTAAGCTGGTGGTTATACAGGAGCATTGTGGTTATTGACTGGTAGTTGGTGGGTATAACCAAGTTAGGGGGCCACCATGCAATCCCCAGGGGGGGGGGGGGCTGGAGTATTTTTGAAATAAATATTTTGAGACGGAATTTTCATGAAATAAATAATTGTATGAAGGACATGTTGTAAATAAATATTTCGTGGCCTTCAATTTTATTTTGGCCTCGCTTCACTCAGCGTCATTAAATGATATTTAAATTTATTCTAAAGCCTCGATTCGCTCGTGTCCTTAACCCCCACATCAATTCTAAGCCTAGTTTGGGATTATTTTTTTCTAGACAAACAAAATAAATTCGAAGAAAGTGAAATAAATATTTTGCTTGAAGAAGTGTGTGAAATAAATAAAAGATTGCAGACAGGAGGCGAAATAAATAATTTGTCTAATTAAAAAACTCCAGCCACCCCCTTAGTAATTGAATGCTGGCCCCCTTAGTCATACACTTAGATAATGTCTTCCACCACGGGTATCTCGAAAACCCCCTCGACCTCCTCGACCCACGACCCTCGACCCACGACCCTCGACCCTCGACTTAATTTTAAAAACAGTTTTTGTTTGTTTATATAATTATAACTTTTGTATAATAATAACATTCGGGAAATTTATATAGGCCTACTGTGATGCTAACCTGGCTATCAAGTGATGTTGGCTGACCGTCTGCTTCGCTGGTCCAGCATTCACCTGACATTGCTTTAATGTCCCTTGTTTAATGGGTGGCCATCGAATATAGTTTTATGAATACACGTAGGCCTACAGCTGGCCAAACACATTTTAATGTTGGGTCACTGTTTAGGACGCTTGTCTAACTTTAACTGTTATGTATATTAACCCAAGCATGGGATTGAATGCCTCTTGTTTTTTTTGGTGCGTAAAAAAACACTTGCCAGTCATATCACCCGGCATATCACTCCCCAGCTCCATTCAGTCACACGCTTTGGCACCGGCAACGCAAACGGTGGGCCAGCGTTACAGAAGTTGGGCCAGCAATAACCCAACATTGGTTCGATGCTTAGTGTTTATGGGCTAAGCTATCATTGGACTGGCACATTGTTGGGCCAGCTTTAATGTAAGACATTGGTGGGACTCTATGGCAGTCTATACATGTACATACGCCTAATCAAGTGCCCGCATATATTGCGTATCGTGCCTCTATCCAAAATAATATACATGAGGCTTTCAGCCAATGTTAGGCCAGCGTCGCAGACGGCGAGCCAACATTGACCTGATATTGTTTCCCGATTTTTATAAACAGACTATATAATAAAAAAACAAAAAAAATTGCAGTCGAGGGTCGAGGGTCGTGGGTCGAGGGTCGTGGGTCGAGGGGCGAGGGGGTCGAGGGGGTTTTCGAGATATCCTTCCACCACTGATGATGCTTGGGCCGTCTTTATAGTAGGGCCTAGTGAGGTCAGACCATTTTTTTCATCTGTTGAAAAAAAAATTAAAATTTTAAGGAAATTTGGAAAAAAATTGCAGAAAACAAAGCAGATTTTTTTTGCCAATTTTTTTTTTAAATTTAAAGTTATGAAGGAAAGTCTGATTGTAAAGAGTTTTTTTTTCGGACAGTGGTTGGCTGTGTTTAGCCTATTTGTGCTCCTTGCGCTCCACTTCACACGAAAATAAAGTGATTTTTTGAAATCTAACGTTACAATAAATTCCCCACAAACCTGTACCTCCGTCTTTCTCCGTCACTTATTTGCAAAACCGAAAAATTATCTTTTACAAAAGGAAATACTTCAAATTTGACAGACTTTTGTGGTTGAACTTGGGAAACGTTTGGCGGCGGCTATAGCCGTGGTTATAGCCGTAGTTATATCCTACAGCTAGATGGAAAGCACATCATCAGTTTTCATTTGGCGACACAGTCTAACACTAGAAACATTGACTAACAAAGGTGGTTATACAGGAGCATTGTGGTTATTGACTGGTAGTTGGTGGTCGGGGGGGCACCATGTAGTCTCCATGGGGCGGGGGGGGGGGGGGGGCTGGAGTTTTTTTTTAAATACATAAATAATTGTCTGTAGAACATGTTGTAGCCTAGTAAATAAATATTCCGTGGCCCTCGAAATTATTTTTGCCTCGCTTCATTAAATGACACTTACATTAGTAAAGCCTCAATTGTTTCGCTCGTCTCCTTAACCCCCACATCAATGCCGAGTCTTTTTATTTCGGGATTAAATTTTGTAGACAAAAAAATAAATTCAAAGGAAGTGAAATAAATATTTTGTTTGAAGTAGAGTGTGAAATAAATAAAATATTGCAGACAGGATCGAGGTGAAATAAATAATGTGTCCAGTTTAAAAACTCCAGCCCACCCCCCTAGTAATTGAATGGTGGCTCCCTTAGTCATGCACTTTAGACCTATACCACTGGATCTATACTGTATTCCACGACTGATGATGGGGGGGGGGGGGTGACGTCAATAGCCGTGGTTATAGACGTGGTTATAGCCGTGGTTATATCCTGGCCAGATGGAAAGAACAGCATCAGTTTTCATTTGGCGACACACTAACACTAGAAACTGACTATTAACAAGTTATAAATTTAACAAATTTAAAGTGGCAAGGAATCAAGGCGATTCTCAGCCTACGTAACCACTAGTAACGGTACAGACTACAGGTCGATCAGCGCTAGGGGCTTATTGTGACTGAATTCGTTGCTGTTGAGGGTAAGTTATCGTTCACTGTATTTGTCTGATCACATGATAGTAGGCCTACAGAGACCCGGCGATATATATATAATAGGGGTGCGGCCGCATTGTGGGCCGTCTTTTTACCGTCATTCTGTAACCATAAGGAGCCACGGAGCCGTTTCCTATTAAATTGTGCCTTCCCAGTAAAAATGAGGCATTGAACCTATGCTGCTTTAATGCTGGTCTATCGTCTACGACGCTGGCCCAGCATTAAAACAACCCTGGTTCAATGCTTCGTGTTGCTGGTTAGGTAGTAGCCGTGGGATATGGCCAGGTTGGAAGCTGCCCCGCTTGTAAGGGGGCCACCATTGAATCTCAGGGGGGGAGGGGGGGGGTAGGGGGTGGAGTTTTTGTTTTGAAATAAATAATTCGGGCGGACTCTGTGTGAAATAAATAATTTACTTCAAGAACTGTTCTACATTTAAAGGGACCCCTTGGGATGAGACATTTTCAATGTTGTCAATTTTGAAAAATTAATTTATATGAAGCTATATAGCTTACTGATCTTGACTGAAAATACGAAAAAGTCAAAAAACAATTTTAAAACACCGAAAAAGAGTTAAATAGTTGTATTTCCAGGTAGTATATTGCCATGTAAACAAAACAAGTCAGCAATATTCAGCACTTTACATCACATATTCCCACGTATCAGACGGTAAGATCAGAGCAGTGGTCGCTAATTGGTGTCTTATAATCAGGACACGGGAGGACACACCTGCAGCACTGATTGTCTACCCAACGCTGGGCCGATGCCATCAGCATGTGGCCCAATGCTGTGGAAACATTCAATCGTCCTTCAGGTATACAAATAGTTTGTTTGGGTTACTTCTGGTTTCATAGAAATGTTGATTAAAAATATTTGTAAAAATCTAAAAACTTTGAAAAAAATAAAATCTTGATCTGGGTGATACGGTGACTGCCCTATGTTCAGAAGGTTCTATGTTCAGAAGGTTCTATGTTCAGAAAATATTTGTTCAAAAGGTTCTATGCTCAGAAGGTTCTATATTCAGAAGGTCCTATGTTCAGAAGGTTCTATGTTCAAAAGGTCCTATATTCAGAAGGTCCTATGTTCAGAAGGTCCTATGTTCAGAAAAAAAATGTTCAAAAGGTCCTATATTCAGAGGGTTCTATGTTCAGAAGGTCCTATATTCAGATATATTCAGAAGGTCCTATATTCAGAAAATTCTTTGCTTTATGTAGGAAAAAACATACATCTTTCAATTTCGACCTGTAAATTAGGCCTACAATGCAAGATAACAAATCACAGGCTCTCATTTGAGCTCATTCGGTCAGATGAGCTTTTGTCATGGCGCGTTGTCCGTCGTCTGTCCGTCCACAATTTGCCAAAATCGCTATTGGGACTTCAATCAACATAGTGAACAGCCACAAACCAGGAGTGATCACAGAAGGATAGTTCCCATAATTCAGGAATATGACACTACTATCTGGTAATTTTCGCGTGTTCAAATATTCGCGAATTTCTGATTTTGGGACTTTTCACGAAGTTTAGAATTCGCGAATTTTTATTTTTCTTTAGAAGTGATATTATAATAGTAATTTTCGCGAGATTCTGGAATTCGAATTTCTCCTCCTCGCGAAATTCGCGAAAATTAAAACCACGCGAATATTACCAGATCTACATTATATCTGAATTCAAATCCACCTAAATCCGGTGCTAGTTTGAACTTGTAGAAAGTTCAAACAAAAAACACCTGTAATTACAAAGATGAGCTATATACGGCGCCATTGACACTTTTCTTTCTTTCATTTTTGTTTCTTCATTTTAGTCTATTCCAGGGGGTGGGGGTGTCTGTAACCCATGCATATCCCCGAAATGCGTTGTGTTGTTGGCTTGACCAATTAGAGCCTTGTTTTACCTATAGGCCTACCATGGGCCACAATTAGTTTGGCAAATCTGTAGCACATGTTTTACGTCGATTTCTCAATGATTTTGACTCGATTTATTTGAAATTTTGCACAGTTCATTTTCAAGTCAAATCCTAACACCGGTAACAGTTTAGTTAGATCACTCGACATGTAATAGAATCCCAGAATGCATATAATTTTACGTTCACAAAATTTCATGAAAATCGCTTGATAATTGACGGAGTAATTAACGAAAAACATGCGCTAGTGGTTAGTTCTGTTTTAATGTATAGCGTGGGATGGAGTTAGCCCTGGATTGATTTGTTTCACCTGAAAAAATCAACGTTTTTCAACATGGCGGTGACTGAGATCGATCTCGCCCCAAGGTCTGAAAAATGTTCACAACGTTTTAATGACTGTGAAGAAAATGAGCTGAGCATGCGCCATCGTAGCTAAAATGTTACTGATTCGAAAAAAACTATTTTCTTAGATATGTCCGTCCCACGATTTTGTACAGGCCCGTAGCCAGGGGGGGGGGGGGGGGGGAAGGAGGCGTACGGCCATACATCTAGTACAAGAGGAATGAACCCATTTTTGGAGTTGAGTTGACACTTAAATTCCTAGAGATAAAAAATATATCACGGGAAAGGTTTAAGTCTCTAGTTAGCCCCCGCCGTCACCGTAGGTGAGACGGAGGGAGCTATGGATTCTACCTCCGTTTTTTTTTGCCTCTTCTTTTGCCTATAACTTTGTAAGAAAATAAGCTAGGATAACATTTTTTGGTATGTGGGTCACTTTCAGGTGGATAATGAACAGGTTAAAATATTTTTAATCTGAATTCAATACGCAAGGTCGCAGAGGAGAAAATGATGATGTTACGGTGTTGGGCCGTTGGGCCGTCCGTAAACAATTCGTTTCCGGAGCATATCTCTGAAAGTACTTGTCCGATTGTCTTCAAATTTTACACACAACACCCCTAGGGGGTCTAGTTGTGCCTTTTGGGGTATTTGAACTTTGACCTACTTCTGGTTCAGAACTATGACCTATTTAGACGTTTTGACGCGCACTTCGTTTCCGGAGCAGATCTCGAAAAGTACTGGGCCGATGACAATCATATTGCACATACATGTTCTCTAAGGTCCCTAGTTGTGCCTTTTCAGGTTTTTGGACCTTGACCTTGAAGTTGACCCAGCACTTTGACCTAATTTATAATATCGGTAAATCCGACTGAAAGATTTTGCGGAATATCATATAAACCGCTCAAGATGGCTACACCATTACTATAAAACAAATTGTGAGGTTTCAGGAGAGGATGCATCTTAAAAAATTTCAAGTTGATAAAATACAAAATGGCCGCCTATCGGCCATTATTCACCTCGACAGGCCTGATATTGCGGAATATCATGAAAACCGCTCAAGATATCTACACCATTACTATAAAACAAATTGTAAGGTTTCAGGAGAGAACATTTTGAAAAAATTCAACTCGTCCAAGTTCAAAATGGCCGCCAATCGGCCATTATTCACTTTCACATGGCCGTTATTTGGTAAACCGTGCTAGATGGCTAGACCATTACTATAAAACAAAATGTGTGATTTCAGGAGAAGATGCATCTTGAAAAAAATTCGACTCGATAAAATTCAAAATGGGCGCTTATCGGCCATTATTCACTTTCATATGGCCGATATTTGGTCAACCGTGCTAGATGGCTAGACCATTACTATAAAACGAAATGTGAAATTTCAGATGAGGATGCATCTTGAAAAAAATTGACTTGATCAAATTTAAAATGGCCGCCTTTTCAGCCATTATCCATTTTCACATGGCTGATATTTGGTAAACCGTGCTAGATGGCTAGACCATTACCTGATTACTATAAAACAAAGTGTGAGTTTTCGGGGGAGGATGCACCCTGAAAATTTTTAACTTACGAATTCAAAATGGCCGACAAACAGCATCATTTACCTCGATAGGCCTGATATCAGTTAAACCGTGCTAGATAGCTAGACCATTACTATAAAACAAAATGTGACGTTTCGAGAGAGGATGCCTTTTAAAAACTTTCGACTCAATCGAATTCAAAATGGCCGCCTATCGGCCACTATTTACTTTTACATTGCTGATATTTGGTAAACCGTGTTAGATAGCTGGACCATTACTATAAAACAAAATGTGAGATTACAAGAGAGGATGCATCTTGAAAAAAATTGACTCGATCAAATTCAAAATGGCCGCCTATCGGCCATTATTCACTTTCACATAGCCGGTTTTTGGTAACGGTACTAGATGGCTAGACCATTACTATAAAACAAAATGTGAGATTTCAGGAGAGGATGCATCTTGAAAAATTCTGACTCGATCAAATTCAAAATGGCCCCCTATCGGCCATCATTTACTTTCACATGCCCAATATTTTGCAAACTGTTAGATGTTAGTCCATTACTATAAAACAAAATTTGGGGTTTCGGGGGAGGATGCACCCTTCTTTTCTACCTAATTTATAGCGAATTCAAAATGACCGTAAATCAGCTATTAGTTTCCTCGATTGACCTGATATCGGGTAAACCGTGCCAGATAGGTAGACCATTACTGGGATACTGATTAGGATCATTAATTTCAATGGAGGTTTGCAATCTCAGACAGACTGTCTAGTTCTTATTTTACTCTTAGACTGGGCTTCTTAGACCTAGTTGTCTTGCGTCTTGATTTTTGACCTAGCCTAGGACTACATTAATAACCCTACACAAAATTGCTTGAATCAAATTCTAATTCGGAGCGGGAGCTCCTGGACTTATGTAGTCTTGTTTATGGTGGCGTATATCGTTTTTGCCGTACGTGGTCGATATTTCTTTCAAACGTACGTTTGTGACGTCATGTCGCTATGGCAATGACGTCATTTTATGAACCAAATTGGCCTGACAAACTACGAAATAGGGGTCATGTTTGGGTCACTGCTCAGTATTAGTATGATGCGGTGTCGTTTCTTAATGTGTCAGCACATACTACGCACACCTGGTAATAATTGTATATATTCATTATGTCGAAAATTCATATGTAATGATCTAAATAGCCGTGGTGTAAACAGAAGTGGGTTCTATTTTAATATAGCATCCAAAATTTCTAAGGGGTACGGTCGACGTCATGCCCCCATGAACAACTTGATCAGGTTGTTTTGCCAGATAAGTTATTATATGGTCGCGGGCACGAGATTTCACCTGTGTAGAATGTCATCCATACAATTTGAAGGCGGCGGTAATATTTATTAGTAAAAGTAAATCACATTAGAAATAGTTCATGTATTTGAATCTCCAAGAAATAATAACCGGCGTGTTTCTCTTCTGTGAAAAATGCATTTAATAATGATATTAAATAATCATCTGTTTATTCAGCTCATACGAAAATTTTATTTTATCATATCATTAAAAATAATAAAATTGAGTAAGATTTTCCTAGCACTCGCTGCACGATGATAATTGACTTTATTTTATCATTCTTTATGTCAGAATTTGTACGTAGGTATAATTTTATAGGCCTATGTTCACATCCTGGTTGGACCATTTTACGGATATCTGGTCCAACATTAAACCAACATTAAACCAACATTAAACCAGTATAGTTATGTTTGCTGGAAGAAAAATAAGAAAAAATAATGGGTTTATTTTTCTAGAGGTTGGCAGCCCTACAGATATTTTTGGCTACCTCTACAGTTAAAACTAATAATTATGTCATTATACCTGAAGATGACACAAAACTAGATGACCAGGCGTCATGCTTGAGAGGTTGGAATTCGTGTTTGGCCGTATTCAATTGAACTGCCGTAACACCTGGTTCAGAAATACTTTTTATGTGATAAAATATACAGACAGATTTTATATTTTTTTTCATTTTTGTGGAATTTTGAAAATGTTTCATTCCGTTGCAAATAAATTAAATATTGAAATTAAATAGTCATCTATTTGTCATATTTGTTGAGCTCATACAGAGCTCATTGTTTAAAGTCGATCCCCGCACTGAAAGAGTAAAATATTTATAATGACTGTAGACCCATAACGTAGGTAGGCGAAGTTGAAATGTTTTCCATAACACGTCAACTAACATTAATCAAATGTGCAGGTAGCTGTTAAAGACCAGAACGTTACACGTTACATATTTAGCCCATTTATACAGTTTCCGATAAGTTGCAGTGGATTAATGTTGGGGCAGCATCGCAAATGTGTTTCAATGTGAAATTATCGAACGTTAAGGTTTCACCACACAAATTCATTCGCGCATAGTTCCTTTTTTTAAATTTGTGGCTCTTTGCAGCAGCCTGGGTGGTACATATTACAGATATATCATTTTGCTACCAATTAGAATCGATTCTGTGATGATTTGCTGTAGCAAAAGCAGCGAAATAAGCAAAGATATGGTAGCAGGAAGTCCTTGCGCTACCAGTAACTAGGCTCTTCTCAAAACCGCACTCTATTTTTTTTGCTAGGTCGCTCAGGGGAGAGTGGGCAAGAGGTTATTATGGCCCAAATAAATACGTCAGTTTCACATGCCTTTTCTATTTATTTATTTATTTATTCAAACATATTTATACAGGGTAAAAACATTATTAGCCTTTGGCTATTTTGCATATGTGCCCTGTTTTATGACAAGTATTTGCATAAAAAGTGAAAACACATATTTAAACAATAATTATCATATTATGTACAATAGTTACAATAACGAAAATAGAAGGTACATTAGACATTTTAGATCATAATCCGATGATATATGCCTTTGCGTTAATTGAATAGGTTTACAAATGTATATACATGTACATTTATAGCAAAGTGAAAAGAAAAGAAAACACAAATGTCCCCACACTAAAACTCCAACAAAAACCTACAAAAATTGGAGAAAGCGATAAGACATGTACACTTATTGCACCCCTAACTATGATTGAGTAATGGTTTGATTATTAGCCATATATAGTTTAAGGCAGGGCTCCCCACAGTGCCGGAAATGCCGGCATGCCGACCGGATGAATTTTATGCCGACCAGCATGTAATAGGTCACATCCGGCTGTTATCCAGCTGATAGATTAGCTAATATTCCCGTCGCCAGTGTCTTACTGTGTTGGTTTAGCGATCAGCGTGTACATGTAAGACAAGATACGTGCTACCACCCCCCCCCCCCCCTATAATCCCCCCACCTCATGTGCTGTATGCTACATAACATAGATGTAGGCCTACGCCTGGCAGAAGCAGGGCTGACAGCTAGTGTAGAAAGTGCTGTCACAGGGTGACCAGTCCACCGCTGTGCCAATGTCAGTCCAGCGCTAACAGCGCTGAGCCGGCATTGGCGCGACGCTGGCAGACGGGCCCACACTTCTAGCGTTGCCAGTCACCACGACACGTTCGTTCGTTGATGTTGTATTATTCCCCTAGCACACAGAGAGTTAGCTTAGTGAAGTTGTATTATTCCCCTAGCACACAGAGGGTTAGCTTAGTGATGCTGTATTATTCCCCTAGCACACAGAGGGTTAGCTTAGTGATGCTGTATTATTCCCCTAACACACACAGGGTTAGCTAATGATGCTGTATTATTCCCCTAGCACACAGAGGGTTAGCTTAGTGATGCTGTATTATTCCCCTAGCACACAGAGAGTAAGCTTAGTGAAGTTGTATTATTCCCCTAGCACACAGAGGGTTAGCTTAGTGATGCTGTATTATTCCCCTAGCACACAGAGGGTTAGCTTAGTGATGTGTATTATTCCCCTAGCACACAGATGGTTAGCTTTGTGATGTGTATTATTCCCCTAGCACACAGAGGGTTAGCTTAGTGATGCTGTATTATTCCCCTAGCACACAAAGGGTTAGCTTAGTGAAGCTGTATTATTCCCCTAGCACACAGAGGGTTAGCTTAGTGATGTTGTATTATTTATCTAGCACACAGAGGATTAGCTTAGTGATGCTGTATTATTCCCCTAGCACACAGAGGGTTAGCTTAGTGATGTTGTATTATTCCCCTAGCACACAGAGGGTTAGCTTAGTGATTCTGTAATATTCCCCTAGCACACAGAGGGTTAGCTTAGTGATGTTGTATTATTTATCTAGCACACAGAGGATTAGCTTAGTGATGCTGTATTATTCCCCTAGCACACAGAGGGTTAGCTTAGTGATTCTGTATCATTTCCCTAGCACACAGAAGGTTAGCTTAGTGATGCTGTATTATTCCCCTAGCACACAGAGGGTTAGCTTAGTGACGCTGTATTATTCCCCTAACACACAGAGGGTTAACTTAGTGATGCTGTATTATTCCCCTAGCACACAGAGGGTTAGCTTAGTGATGCTGTATTATTCCCCTAGCACACAGAGGGTTAGCTAAGTGATGCTGTATTATTCCCCTGGCACACAGAGGGTTAGCTTAGTGATGCTGTATTATTCCCCTAGCACACAGAGGGTTAGCTTAGTGACGCTGTATTTTTCCCCTAGCACACAGAGGGTTAGCTTAGTGATGTGTATTATTCCCCTAGCACACAGATGGTTAGCTTTGTGATGTGTATTATTCCCCTAGCACACAGAGGGTTAGCTTAGTGATGCTGTATTATTCCCCTAGCACACAAAGGGTTAGCTTAGTGAAGCTGTATTATTCCCCTAGCACACAGAGGGTTAGCTTAGTGATGTTGTATTATTTATCTAGCACACAGAGGATTAGCTTAGTGATGCTGTATTATTCCCCTAGCACACAGAGGGTTAGCTTAGTGATGTTGTATTATTCCCCTAGCACACAGAGGGTTAGCTTAGTGATTCTGTAATATTCCCCTAGCACACAGAGGGTTAGCTTAGTGATGTTGTATTATTTATCTAGCACACAGAGGATTAGCTTAGTGATGCTGTATTATTCCCCTAGCACACAGAGGGTTAGCTTAGTGATTCTGTATTATTCCTCTAGCACACAGAGGGTTAGCTTAGTTATGCTGTATTATTCCCCTAGCACACAGAGGGTTAGCCGTAGCTTATTGATGTGTATTATTCCCCTAGCACACAGAGGGTTAGCTTAGTGATGCTGTATTATTCCCCTAGCACACAGAGGATTAGCTTAGTGATGTTGTATTATTCCCCTAGCACACAGAGGGTTAGTTTACTGATACTTTACTCTTCCTAGCACTGAGCCATGATAACTCCCTGAGTATGGTGAGACGAATCAGATAACACTGCCCTCCAGGCAAATGACACAAAATTTTGAATTTGAGTGTCTCAGGTCGAGTACGCTACCTCTCGGTCACAGTGGCGCCCCACAATATTGAACATTTATGAGTGGGCGGGGAAGACATATTTGGTTTCTTGATATATAAATACCAGATGCCCGCTGAGCTCCGACTTATCAGACGACAGAGTTAAACCACTACATCATGGCCACGACCTCATTATAAACAAAAATCCATTTTAAACTAATCCTACAAACTGACACAAGTCCAGATAACTATTTCATATATGACGTGAGTGACAGAATAACTCAATCTCTCATAGAAAACACACAAAATGTTCACCCAAGTTTGGCTCAATGCTGGCAGAGCATTGCAGATTGTGGCCCAACATTAAACCGATGTTTGGTGGATGTCTTAGTGTTTGTTGTGAGAGCTTGAGTTACCACAAGTATGTATTCATTCCCAGCAACTTAAACGATCAGCCAATGTTGGTTTGATGTTGGTCCAGCGTCGTAGGCAGTTACACGAAGGGGGGGGGGCGTTCAAACATTCCTTGTGATTGCAGTCTTCATAGTAAACACAGTGTACATACCACTGTTCATTGTTCACGTACATTTTTCTAACATGTTGAAAAAGTCGCATGAAATTGGTTGAAAACATTATTTCGTAGGTGTCTTGAAAAAAACTTTTTTATTACACACATCATGTTATAAAACATTTTTCGAAACATTTTCGATCGCAATAATTATAATACCTATTTTTACCTTTTTTTTTTAATGTCTATAATAATGTTTTCCCTAAGTGTTAAAGCAATGCTGAATATATATTTTATACACCCTAAGAAATAATGGTGTGTGATTAGATATTCGGGTGGAACTGTAATTATGCTCGGGTTCAAAGTGATAAACATTATCAGGAACACAGGCACGAAGTGTTGGCTCAATTCTGGATTTTTGTTGGTCCACAGTCCACGACGCCGGCCCAACATAAACCCAGCATTGGGTCAACTTCTCGTGTTTGACGGGAATGAGTTGTATTCTGAATTGAAAATCTGCCCAATACTAAGAAACATTGACCCTTTACTCTCTACGTTCTGTATTAACCCTTTACTCTCTACGTCCTGTATTAACCCTTTACTCTCTACGTTCTGTATTAACCCTTTACTCTCTACGTTCTGTATTAACCCTTTACTCTCCACGTTATGTATTAACCCTTTACTCTCTACATTCTGTATTAACCCTTTACTCTCTATATTCTGTATTAACCCTTTACTCGCTACATTCTGTATTAACCCTTTACTCGCTACGTTCTGTATTAGCCCCTCACTTTCTACGTTCTGTATTAACCCTTTACTCTCCACGTTCTGTATTAACCCTTTACTCGCCACGTTCTGTATTAACCCTTTACTCTCCACGTTCTGTATTAACCCTTTACTCGCCACGTTCTGTATTAACCCTTTACTCTCTATATTCTGTATTAACCCTTTACTCGCTACATTCTGTATTAACCCTTCACTCTCTACGTTCTGTATTAACCCTTTGCTCGCTACGTTCTGTATTAACCCTTTACTCTCCATGTTCTGTATTAACCCTTTACTCTCTATATTCTGTATTAACCCTTTACTCGCTACATTCTGTATTAATCCTTTACTCGCTACGTTCTGTATTAGCCCCTTACTCTCTACGTTCTTTATTAACCCTTCACTCGCTACGTTCTGTATTAACCCTTTACTTTCTACGTTCTGTATTAACCCTTTACTCTCTACATTCTGTATTAACCCTTTACTCTCTACGTTCTGTATCATCCCTTTACTCTCTACGCTCTGTATTAACCCTTTCACGCCAGAGTCCGGGGTTCGGTTCCCGGTCTCGGCGGTTTGAAAGAAACAAAATTGTTTCTTCCCCATCCACGTGTGAAAGTTAGTATTGTGGGGAGCCTCCGTGACCGAGAGGTAGCGTGCTCGGCCTCAGACCGCCAGGGCTCGAATTTCGAATCCTGTGTCTGGAGGACAGTGTCATCTCAATCATCTCACCATCCTCAGGAGGTTCTCCTGGCCCAGTTTAGCCTATATGTGCACAAAGGTGGCCTAAAGCCCGATTCATTTCATTTTTTTGTTTGCCCTCTGAGCATGATGCGCTGGCCTTTGTTTGGGCCCTCGACTCGACGATGGTGGTTCAGCGTTGACCCAACTTTTGGTCAGAGTCTCGTGTTTTCTGTGTTTTTTGGCAATCAGGCAATGGAATTCTGTTAGAAGGGGCATTTGTTTAGCAACGACCCGATGCCGGGCCAATGTTCCAGATATTGGCCCGGCATTGGCCCGGGCTGGGCGAATGCCCAGTCTTACTACATGTAACTAACTATCTTATTATTCCATCTCATTATTACTAACTAAACATCTCATTCCTGTACACTATATGTATATATGTATAATTATGTTTAAACTGATTTATAAACCCCAAGTCGGGTTGTGTGCTTGAAAGACGGAAACTATATACTTATGTGACGTGTAATGTAGGCCCTACATGGAAGCACAAATCAGTATAATAAACGCTTACCATTATAGGTGAGAGTGATTGTAGTGAAACACGGGCTCTACGGATCTAAAGCCTGATCTCTTTAGACTGGATGTTTGGGCCGTGGATGACACGACAGTAACCAGTGATTATAGGTGATAGTGATTGTAGTGAAACACGGGGTCTACGGGTCTAAAGCCTGATCTTTTTAGACTGGATGTTTGGGCCGTGGATGACAGGACAGTGACCAGTGATTATAGGTAAGAGTGATTGTAGTGAAACACGGGGTCTACAGATCTAAAGCCTGATCTCTTTAGACTGGATGTTTGGGCCTTGGATGACAGGACAGTGACCAGTGATTATAGGTGAGGTGATTGTAGTGAAACACGGAGTCTACAGATCTAAAGCCTGATCTCTTTAGACTGGATGTTTGGGCCTTGGATGACAGGACAGTGACCAGTGATTATAGGTGAGAGTGATTGTAGTGAAACACGGGGTCTACAGACCTAAAGCCTGATCTCTTTAGACTGGATGGATAGGCCGTAGATGACACAGCAGTAACCAGTGATTATAGGTAAGAGTGATTGTAGTGAAACACGGGGTCTACAGGTCTAAAGCCTGATCTCTTCAGACTGTATTTTTGGGCCGTAGATGACACAGCAGTAACCAGTGATTATAGGTAAGAGTGATTGTAGTGAAACACGGGGTCTACAGGTCTAAAGCCTGATCTCTTTAGACTGGATGGATAGGCCGTAGATGACACGACAGTAATCAGTGATTATATGTAACAGTGATTGTAGTGAAACACGGGGTCTACAGGTCTAAAGCCTGATCTCATCAGCCTGGATGTTTAGGCCGTGGATGAAACGACAGTAACCAGTGATTATAGGTGAGAGTGATGGTAGTGAAACACGGGGTCTACAGGTCTAAAGCCTGATCTCTTTAGACTGGATGGATAGGCCGTAGATGACACGGCAGTAATCAGTGATTACATGTAAGAGTGATTGTAGTGAAACACGGAGTCTACAGGTCTAAAGCCTGATCTCTTCAGACTGTATTTTTGGGCCGTAGATGACACGGCAGTAACCAGTGATTATAGGTGAGAGTGATTGTAGTGAAACACGGGGTCGACAGGTCTAAAGCCTGATCTCTTTAGACTGGATGGATAGGCGGTAGATGACACGGCAGTAACCAGTGATTATAGGTGAGAGTGATTGGCTAATAATCACAGATTATAGATGACATGTAGGTGTGAATGCGGCTTTAAGCTGATGACGACCATCTGCTCTGGTGACCGTCTGATTTAGGATGTTTAGTGAATGAGCTATTCTCACAGTCAGTAACATTAATATCCAGCTGTATTATTCTTCCCTAGCACACAGAGGTTTAGCTTAGTGATGCTGTAATAATCCCCTAGCACACAGAGGGTTAGCCTATTTTACTGTAGCCACAGCAACATATTCAACAGATCTCTCCTCAGCACATTACAGTTAAATGCTACCCTCAGAACGATAAGGTCAGATTCGAAGCTGGCAATGTCAGCCCTTGACAGCAATATAATTCTGAAGTGTTAGTTAATAATATCCACCAGATAATGAGGCTGGCCGTGTTTAAGTGTTCACGTGGTAGATTTGTCATAGAGATAAGGTCCAATGTCCACTGTTATCAGTGTGCCCGCGCAGACATGTCTGTGCAGATTGGAAGCGACCATGTAAAGTAGTGTAGTACATTATTGAATGTATGATCACTGTCTACTTATAAGTTACACATATAATGTAACATCAATACAACTATATAGTTTGCTAAGTGAATGAGTTATACCAGGTATGTGGTTGACTTTCTGTTGTTGTGGACGATAGTTAATGCTGACATTAGTATGTTTCACTAATCGCTGCCAATAAACGGGTGTATTCCAAATCTACAGCACATACGGTGTATAATAGTGTAGGCCTATACAGGATAAGGACGTTACATTCAGTGCATCCAGTCTACAGTTAAACAGCTAAGAGACATGGTGTCCCCGTAATAAAGCAAGACAAAGAGAAGAGTTTGAAGACAGTGGCGGGTCCAGGAATTGACAAACGGGGAGAGGGATTTTTTACTATAATTTATATACACCGTAGCTACCACAGCTAACCTCTTATATAACGTCCCCTCAGTTCAATAACCTGCCCAGTGCTAAAATTATTGCAAAACTGTGAGTTCAATTTAAGAACTGGCCCAGTTGGATAGGCTTGTTTTTAGATCACGTTTAGTACGACCATACCAATTATGTTGCAAGTGTGTTAAGAACCAGCCCAGTTGGAGAGGCACGTTAAGAACCGGCCCTGTTGGATAGGTACGTTGTTAAAAACCAGCCCAGTTGATTGGTATGAACCAGCCCAATTGGATGGACACGTTGTTAATAACCGGCCCAGTTGGATAGGCACGTTGTTAAGAACCGGCCCAGTCGGATAGACACGTTGTTAAGAACCGGCCCAGTTGGATAGGCACGTTTTTAGCAAACAGCGGTTAACTGCTTCACATAAAGGTAATCATCAGTTAAAAACAGTACCAATAGCCTGAGCCTTCTCTATCCGTTTATGAACACTAATTCATTTGATATGATGTAACACTGCCGAAGTCATTCGTTATTATTGTTGACAATAAGAAATACTTTAGTAAATAAGATGCTGAACGCAGTTAAATGCCTATTGAATTAAAGCATGCTTTCTGCCTGAATATCCTGTTTGGGCAGGTTATTAAATTGAGGGGACGATAAGCTCTCGAGGGGGCATTCTCTCCGTGTAAATTTTGACATCTAAGCGTTCAAATGGTGCATTCTAGAGCATATTTCGGCCCAGGTATGGTCGTTTAGGGGAGGGGGGACCCTGAACAGGAGAGGGGGATCCGCCACCTAAAGATGATATAATATTAGATAAAGCTTAAACGGTATAATGTTTTTCAACACACTAAGAAGTAATATTGTATAATTTATATGATAACATTTTCCTAAATACCGTAAATAAATACAAGTTTGAAATAATAGAAAAACATCTTCACAAATTGCTTCTAATTCCAGAACTCACATAATATCGCATATTATGACATAGAAGTAGTCATTTCATGGAAATGTCGATTAAACTCATGTTTAAAACAAAGTATTGTACAAATCTCGTACAAATAAATGTTGAAGACAACTCGAGAAGGAGTCAAACTGATGTATCCATTGCAAATCTGTGACCATCTCTGGCGAGATACAAGTTGTCATCACTTGCCACAACTCGTGGGCCAAACTCAGGACTTCGCAACATGATGCTGTCATTTTGAAAGGCCACACAGTTTTCCTTTGACCTTCTTACACGTGATATGTTTGATGCCCCGTCTAGCGGTAGATTTGATTGATTTGTAACAAATTGTTCAAATCGCCGGAATCCATTGCGACTTTAATTTTAATAACATAATATGACACACTTCTCCCTTTGTTGAGTCATTTATTAGTAATCACATCAATTTACTGATTCAAATCAAGCTAAACTGGAATATACACACACTAAACAATAGCGTAAGAATTACTGAAGCTCAGCTCAAATGATGCTAATACAGTTTATTGTCCATAATTATATGTTACGACACCATTGAGATCAGACATCGAATAATATATATAATTGTCACACAGCTTAAAGCACCTGGGTCGTTTCGCTTCACTTCACATTTAGGTGATATTACTCTTGTGGACGTTACGTACCAGAAACTTTTTATACTAGTATCACATAATATTAAAACCAGACGTAATGTGAATAGGCATGCCTAGAAAGTGAGCATAAATTATTATGAACTAAAGTAGGGGCTCATGTAATGATAGCCTATAATACTATATAAGGCAATGTAAGGTGAAGGTGACGTGTAGGCTAGACTACCTATAGATACTATTAGGGGCTCATGTAATGATAGCCTATAATACTATATAAGGCAATGTAAGGTGAAGGTGACGTGTAGGCTAGACTACCTATAGATACTATTAGGGGCTCATGTAATGATGGCCTATAATACTATATAAGGCAATGTAAGGTAAAGGTGACGTGTAGGCTAGACTACCTATATATACTATTAGGGGCTCATGTAATGATAGCCTATAATACTATATAAGGCAATGTAAGGTGAAGGTGACGTGTAGGCTAGACTACCTATAGATACTATTAGGGGCTCATGTAATGATAGCCTATAATACTATATAAGGCAATGTAACGTGAAGGTGAAGTGTAGGCTAGACTACCTATAGATACTATTAGGGGCTCATGTAATGATAGCCTATAATACTATATAAGGCAATGTAAGGTGAAGGTGACGTGTAGGCTAGACTACCTATATATACTATTAGGGGCTCATGTAATGATAGCCTATAATACTATATAAGGCAATGTAAGGTGAAGGTGACGTGTAGGCTAGACTACCTATATATACTATTAGGGGCTCATGTAATGATAGCCTATAATACTATATAAGGCAATGTAAGGTGAAGGTGAAGTGTAGGCTAGACTACCTATAGATACTATTAGGGGCTCATGTAATGATAGCCTATAATACTATATAAGGCAATGTAACGTGAAGGTGACGTGTAGGCTAGACTACCTATAGATACTATTAGGGGCTCATGTAATGATAGCCTATAATACTATATAAGGCAATGTAAGGTGAAGGTGACGTGTAGGCTAGACTACCTATAGATACTATTAGGGGCTCATGTAATGATAGCCTATAATACTATATAAGGCAATGTAAGGTGAAGGTGACGTGTAGGCTAGACTACCTATAGATACTATTAGGGGCTCATGTAATGATAGCCTATAATACTATATAAGGCAATGTAAGGTGAAGGTGACGTGTAGGCTAGACTACCTATAGATACTATTAGGGGCTCATGTAATGATAGCCTATAATACTATATAAGGCAATGTAAGGTGAAGGTGACGTGTAGGCTAGACTACCTATAGATACTTTTAGGGGCTCATGTAATGATAGCCTATAATACTATATAAGGCAATGTAAGGTGAAGGTGACGTGTAGGCTAGACTACCTATAGATACTATTAGGGGCTCATGTAATGATAGCCTATAATACTATATAAGGCAATGTGACGTGAAGGTGACGTGTAGGCTAGACTACCTATATTTACTATTAGATGTTTGGCGTCTGCCTTCCGACGCCCGTTACTATAAGAGCTCGCTCTCGCGAGCTGGCGCCCGAAGGTCCGCTCGCTATTATTAGCATGGCTTTTTATTTCACTGGTTGTTTTTGTCTATTTACAGAAGACGTGCTTACAATTGGATATACAGTATGTGGAAGAAGACATTGTTGTGTCTCTAACCCATCTTCATCATGGCACAGAGCCGCTTACATAACGCAGTGGAAGAACTATTAACTTGTGCATTTTGTTTGAGCGAAGCCATCAACCCGAAATCCCTAGAATGTCAACATACATTCTGCTTGGAATGTTTGACACAATATATCAGAACAAAGGATGTAAAAGACAAGATTGAGTGTCCTACATGTCGTCAATGGAGCCATCTACCAAATGGTGGTCTTGATCGTCTGCAGGTGAACTTTTTCTTCAATCAGCTTAAAGATGCTGCTGTTGAACCGAATACAGGACATACAAGTCACATGAGCTTACCTGCTGGTCTTGTGTGCTCCAGTCCAGAATGTGAGGGTAAACCAGCCGTGAAGTACTGTGACAAATGTGAATACTTGTGTTCTGACTGTGAACGTGATCATAAATCAGTCAGAGTACTTAAGAAACACAATCTCCTAGATATAGAAGAATCACAACAATTACAAGCACAACAATTACCAACATGTGATAAACACCCTGATAAATTGATCAAGCTTTACTGTGAAGACTGTAAAATGGCTGTATGCTCACGTTGTTTCCTTACATTTCATCAACATCATAAATGGGTAGAATTGGCATCAAAATCAGCTGAAGCAAAGGCAGGATTAAAAGAAGTACTTCAACAAGTACGTTCTGCCATAGAAAATGTAAAAGCCACTGAGCTGACTATGAAGCAGCAAACAGCTAAAGTAGACGAAGACGGAGCTAAAGTAAAACATGAGGTTCAAAGAGAGTTGATGGCTCAAGTATCAAGTATTAATGATGGTGTTGATCAGGCATGTCACCAAACACGTAAACAGCTTAAAGCAGAGTCAGATAGACTGAGTGTAACACTAGCCACACTAGAAAGTATTGAGCTGTGTGGAGAGAAGCTGCTACAGCATGGTAATCCTGCTGACTATATGATGACCGTACCTGTACTGGTGAAACAGCTACATGATAACAACCCTGATAAGATGACTTACTTGATGGATGACGTGGATCTAACAAGTGTCAAACAGCAGATACAAGACATCATAGTAAGTATGACAACTAACACTAGGGTACTATACATTCCTGGTAGTGCGTAGCCCTGCCTATATGCTGCTTTCTTGAGGTTTAAAATAGGCCCTTTCCCCCTTCGACCACACTGACCTGACCAACTAATCCCCCGTCTGTATATCATAATCACAGAACACTACTATCAAGCCTACAAGTCAACTGGACCTCCAACTGAGACTCCGACCCAACACCATCAACGTTAAAGCAACATCAGCCTTAACATTATATCAATGTAATGCAAATCAACAATAAAAATCGAGCAACTAACAGTTGTAATTACATTATGTTAACAATGTTTTAGCATGTCAGATCAAGTGAATATTATTTCTATGTTTTTAATAATTTTCTTTTTTTTTCTGTTCTTAATATACCCTTGATTACATTACATATAACAATGTTTTAGCATGTTATATCAAGTGAATATTATTCCTATGTTTTTGATAGTTCTCATGTTTTTTTCTGTTGTTATCATACCCTTGATTATAGTTCATTCTGAAAAAACACAACACAAACACAGCACAAACACAACACAAAGAACCCTTCAGGACCATGATATAACGTAATAAAGTTTTTACTTTCGTAACATGGTAAAATTCTACCAGGTCAACATATTTCTTGCTAATAGTTAATGTATGATATAGTTATAAGTAGTATCAAGGATACTAGTATCCTTGGTAGTGTATGACAATCATTATTCCGTGATCTTCTGTGTTGATATTCCATTATTGCATTTTCATGCAACTGACCATTTATAGAAACATGTTACTTTTTTCAGAATCATCAGGATGACTTAGAGCGAAAAGAAGCAGTCGTGAAGAAGTTGAATACAGAAATCCAAAACTTGAAGGATTCAATGCTGAAAGAGACTCAGGTATCACTGTCATGCATAGTATCAGTTAAGCAATACAGCGACTTATTACCATGATAAGTCATAAGGATTCAATTAATTTAATTTTTTTGTGGATAGAGTTGTGATTATTGGGTGTTGAGAAGTGCGTCCGTTTCTTACTATATTTATATATTACCATCCCTCCATCTCCTAAATATGACAAAGGATACAATTCTTTAAAAAAGAAAGTACATAACAATTGAATCTATTGAAGCAAAATGTGCAAATGTATTCTAGCAAGTGTAACTAACTGTTAGGGATACGTCACTGTAAAACACCAATTAAAGCTTTTAATTTCCAATAATATAATAAAAAGGATTCATGCTGATGATATTGTTATTGATGTATAATATTGTTTCGTTTTAAACACAACTATAATATGTAATAACTTGATACTGTTACAGAACCTTGAAGACACACAAAATGAACTTCAGCTTAAAGAAACAAGAATTAAGAATTTGGTGACAGAAAACCAAGATCTTAGGGATTCTATACAGAAAGTACGCTGTGATATTATTCACAATGGCATACTTACTGTGATAGATCTTACAGTTATGTGTCTTTGAACCTCATAAAGAATTACGATAAAAGTTATAGCTATGCATAAGGGGGCTAAATTCAATCTCAAGGGTTAGCTAGAATATTTTTGAAATATATAAATTCGGGCGGTCTAAATAATTTACTTCAAGAACTGTTCTATATAAATATGTATTACAATTTAAAAGTTTCAGCGCGTCACCGAGCCGGGTTGAAATAAATAATGTGTGCACGACAAAAATGTCAGCCCCCCCCCCCTGGAAATTGAATGGTGGCAAATGGTAAAAAATCTATAAATAAATCAGATATATACATTGCTCTATATTTTGTAATAAATACTAAATACAGAAACTAGAGATTATTCTTCTAACATCACTAATATGTTTGTTCATTGACAGATAACATGTTTCTTATGTTTACATATTGTTTACGTGAGGTTTCATACAACCTTTTGAATCCCCTCTAATTGATAAAGTTTAAAGTGTTGTATTTAACGTTACAGAATCGTCAGCAAACAGAGTGTGACCTAAAAAAGCAACAAGTTGATGGGAAAAAAATGATGACAGAAATTGACAGCTTGAAACAAACGATACAGCAACAAACTAAGGTATATATAATAATATTTCTGTTACTTCCTGTCAATCATTATGATGAAATGTGGTGTTACAGAAATCAGTCCACGGGGCAACGTAGAATATTCACAGTGCATTACGCTGCATTCAAACTGAACAAATGATATAATGTGGTTTACAGCAGACTGGTGTTATATTAGCCTGGTTGATGTGTTATAATGTGGCTTGTATTAGACTTGTGTTATATTAGCCTGGTTGGTGTGTTATAATGTGGTTTACAGCAGACTGGTGTTATATTAGCCTGGTTGATGTGTTATAATGTGGCTTGTAGCAGACTGATGTTATATTAGCCTAGTTGATGTGTTATAATGTGGCTTGTAGCAGACTGGTGTTATATTAGCCTGGTTGATGTGTTATAATGTGGCTTGTAGCAGACTGGTGTTATATTAGCCTGGTTGATGTGTTATAATGTGGCTTGTAGCAGACTGGTGTTATATTAGCCTGGTTGATGTGTTATAATGTAGCTTGAAGCAGACTGGTGTTATGTTAGCCTAGTTGATGTGTTATAATGTGGCTTGTAGCAGACTGGTGGTATATTAGCCTGGTTGGTGTGTTATAATGTGGCTTGTAGCAGACTGGTGTTATATTAGCCTGGTTGATGTGTTATAATGTGGCTTGTAGCAGACTGGTGTTATATTAGCCTGGTTGATGTGTTATAATGTGGCTTGCAGCAGACTGGTGTTATATTAGCCTGGTTGATGTGTTATAATGTGGCTTGTAGCAGACTGGTGGTATATTAGCCTGGTTGATGTGTTATAATGTGGTTTACAGCAGACTGGTGTTATATTAGCCTGGTTGATGTGTTATAATGTGGCTTGTAGCAGACTGATGTTATATTAGCCTAGTTGATGTGTTTTAATGTGGCTTGTAGCAGACTGGTGTTATATTAGCCTGGTTGATGTGTTATAATGTGGCTTGTAGCAGACTGGTGTTATATTAGCCTGGTTGATGTGTTATAATGTGGCTTGTAGCAGACTGGTGTTATATTAGCCTGGTTGATGTGTTATAATGTGGCTTGAAGCAGACTGGTGTTATATTAGCCTAGTTGATGTGTTATAATGTGGCTTGTAGCAGACTGATGTTATATTAGCCTGGTTGATGTGTTATAATGTGGCTTGTAGCAGACTGGTGTTATATTAGCCTGGTTGATGTGTTATAATGTGGCTTGCAGCAGACTGGTGTTATATTAGCCTGGTTGATGTGTTATAATGTGGCTTGTAGCAGACTGGTGTTATATTAGCCTGGTTGATGTGTTATAATGTGGCTTGAAGCAGACTGGTGTTATACTAGCCTGGTTGATGTGTAATAATGTGGCTTGCAGCAGACTGGTGTTATATTAGCCTGGTTGATGTGTTATAATGTGGCTTGTAGCAGACTGGTGTTATATTAGCCTGGTTGATGTGTTATAATGTGGCTTGTAGCAGACTGGTGTTATATTAGCCTAGTTACTGTGTTGAAATGTGTTTTGCATCAGTGCCCTTGAGATATATGTATACAGATTCCAGCAAGTATTGGTGCTGAAAGCAGGTAATTAAATGTGCATAATAAAAATGGTGGATGTCTGCCATTTTTGTTTTTTTGAAGAATGTTGATATTATGATTCACAATACTAGTATGCTTGAAAATAGTCTAAGATAATCAGAATTCTAGATGGTTTTGTTAATTGGGTTTTCTCATATAAGCCAGTCCCTATGAGTCCCTAACTATGCTAATAAAAATCATATACAGTTATCAGGCATATAAATAATAGTTCCATCAAAAACTTTGCTGTGAAATATATTTTAGGCTTGACACATTATGCAAACGGGACTGGCAAATAAACTAATCAGGATCTGGTCACCTTTCTTTACTTTTCATTTCTCACATGCACGCAGACTGAAAAGTGACGGCCATTTTCTATCAGGCTCCATCACAAAGGGGAACAAACCTGCTTTCACTCGTGTTTGTCTTTGTTCACACTGGTGGCCGTGTTTTCACAAAGTAAATGTATATCTACTTGAACAAATTGTGAACACTAGGCTCTAAGCACAGCATCAGCGAGGCTCTCAATGAGTGGGTTAAGGTGGTGAGGCTCTCAATGAGTGGGTTAGGGTGCCGAGGCTCATGGTGAGTGGTCACAAGTAATTCGGTTCATAACACCACCGAGTCCCACAGTAACTGAACGGATAAATAATATGTGTCAATATCACATAGTTGTGTTTATAGTGCTTACCAACACATATGTTCCAAATAACGACTTTTTATTTATTTTTTTATTAGAAGTATTGTCGGGTGTTGTAGGTCACAAAATGGTTCAAAAATGGTTCAACAGAATGAACCATTTTTGAACCATTTTGTTAAAGCCATGTCCGATTAAAGCCGTGTCCGAGGTTTGAGTGCTCAGACATTCAAACATTCAAACACAACAACGTTGATAAAGTTCTGATAAAGTTGGCAATGTGTACTGATCATTAACAACAATAATAACAACTGTGTGAGTTGTGTTTTATCACCCATAGTTATAGTCCGGTCGTGGGATGCAGTGTTTAGAGTCTGTGATTCTGCAGTAGGAGGTTATGTGTTCAAATCCCGTTGCTGTCACTTAACTGGACATATTCACTGATGCCGGATCCACTCATTCCAGTGGCGGACCAAGGGACGAGACAGCCCGTCGCCCCCCAACCGTTCAGGGTCCCAAAAACAAGAAGAAATCGGCGCTAAACATACCCCCCCTCCCTCCGTCCGTCAATTCCTGGATCCGCCACTGCACGTCGCCCGGATAATGTCGGAACATGGCTTCTAATGTATAATATATGTGTGTTGTTTTTGTACTACGAGGACGAATACAAAAATATACATTATTATTAGATACTGATACGTTGCCTAATGTAAAAAGCATTACGTTTTCTGCTCTTATATGTAGAATTATGTTTATTATTGCAGACAATAACAGACTTAAAGAAACAAGAGAACACACACCAGGCTTCAGCTGTGACTCTCAAACCAGTAAATCCAGAACAGGTATAACAAACATAGAATAAAACACACCACAACTTGATTATGATGCGTAACTTACATCAGATTTATCATATCTGTTTATGATATGTAATGATACAATGATGACATCTAATTTTGATATAAAGGATGGAACAACACCAATTGATAAATAATGCTAATCAGGGAAGCATCAAAGCCCGTATTGTTAACTAAACCTGACGTCCAATTGAATGAACATAAATAATGCTAATCAGGGAAACATCACAGCCCGCACTGTTAACTGTTAACTAAACCTTACGTCCAATTGAATGATCATCAATAATGGTAATCAGGGAAACATCACAGCCCGCACTGTTAACTGTTAACTAAACCTTACGTCCAATTGAATGATCATCAATAATGGTAATCAGGGAAACATCACAGCCCGCATTGTTAACTGTTAACTAAACCTGACGTCCAATTGAATGAACATAAATAACGCTAATCAGGGAAACATCACAGCCCGCATTGTTAGCTGTTAACTAAACCTGACGTCCAATTGAATGATCATAAATAACTTTAATCAGGGAAGCATCACAGCCCGTACTGTTAACTGTTAACTAAACCTGACGTCCAATTGAATGATTATAAATAATGCTAAGCAGGGAAGCATCACAGCCCGTACTGTTAACTGTTAACTAAACCTGACATCCAATTGAATGATTATAAAAAATGCTAATCAGGGAAACATCACAGCCCGCATTGTTAACTGTTAACTAAACCTGTCGTCCACTTGAATGATCATAGACAATGCTAATCAGGGAAGCATCACAGCCCGTACTATTAACTGTTAACTAAACCTTACGTCCAATTGAATGATCATCAATAATGGTAATCAGGGAAACATCACAGCCCGCATTGTTAACTGTTAACTAAACCTGACGTCCAGTTGAATGATCATAAATAATGCTAATCAGTGAAGCATCAAAGCCCGCACTGTTAACTGTTAACTAAACCTAACGTCAAATTAAATGATCATAAATAATGCTAATCGAGGAAGCATCACAGCCCGCATTGTTAACTAAGCCTGACGTCCAATTGAATGATCATAAATAACGCTAATCAGGGAAGCATCACAGCCCGCCCTTTTAACTGTTAACTAAACCTGGCGTCAAATTGAATGAACATAAATAATGCTACTCAGGGCTATATAACAGTCATCTTTCTGAGCTTGTTACATAATACATAATAATTATGTAACCCTTCCACTAATAACACATGTCAATGGTATTTTTTTTTTGGCATAAATGGGTTGTATAGACCTTTTATTATGCACACATAAATTGAGGGTTTGAATGTTTTTTTTGTTTGATTCCGTGGCACACCAGATTACACTATTAAATAAAATATATAAATCATATAAAATTAACAGATTGCAATATATTGCAATGCTAAAATAATTTGTGATGACCTTGGGGTTACCATTCTGCAGATGGCAGTGTTAACATAATCCGTTATTTTCAACACAAACAAAACATGTGGTTTTAACCGTTTCACTACTGGCAGCAATGATCCCCAAGTACTGGGCCCAAATGTATGACGTCATACAATTATATATATAGGCCGTCGTGGCGACGGCCTATATATATAATTGTATGACGGTCCACATACTCCAATGTGCACCATCAGGCCGTCGTGGATAAAGGATAATGACGTCATAAGTTAAACCCTTTTACTTCCAAAAGCCATTTGATGCACGGTGCGAAATTGCTAGTGGAATCATCAGATATACTGAACTAGTACTTGCAATGTTAATAACATAAATGACCATTAATGTAAACAGTGTGATGACAACTGATGTTCAACAAGCGAACACCCTATTTACATAAGTCAGGGTGACGCTACATTGTTATAGCCATAAATATATATTTCATATAAAAACATAATGTTTAGTACTGTTGCTTTTATAATGCATCATGACATCATGACAGCAGTAATTTCAGTCCGTTGTGATCATTGTGTGTTCTATGTGTGTTGTTTGTTTTGTAGCCTCAGCCTGATGGCGGCTCCTGGGATGTGAGGAAGGACACTGCCTTTTATGGACCAGTCATAGTGATAACATGTAGATTCCCAGCAGGGATCCAGACGGTGAGTGTGTCACGTGATTATGTAGACAAACACCATGAAACTACAACCAGCGAACACAAGACGTGGAACCAAAGCTGTTTTAATGTTGTACCAACGTCTGCTACGCTGGCCCAACACTATCCCAACATTGGTTCAACATCTCCTGTTTGCTGGCTATTATGCTCCTTTGAAGTATAGTATAATCTTCATAGAAATCTATATTTTATAGTTAGAATTATTTATAATAGTTTTTAGAATAATTTTGGAAGACAAAATAAATAAATAATAATAAAAATGGACAGACGCTATGCACCATTTTTACTAGGAAAAAATACCGGAAATATACTTACAAAACTGCTATAATTATCATTTAGTTAAAAATTAGCAAAAACGTAAAACATCAGGTTTATATCAATATAAAACACAAATATGTGTCTCAAATGAGCTGACCACGTTGGCCCTATGTTGGCTGAATGTTGGGTCAGTGTCGCAGATATAATACATTTGAATTTGTGTGCAAACACTAGGAGCTGTCAGATTGCTTTACTGTCAATGTAACAGTGACGAATATATGTAACTGTGACATTTCGTTAAGCTGTCAAGAACGTTATCTCCAATATGCCGATGATTCACCTAGAATGGTCCGTTGTGATTGACATGTTAATGAATGTATATTATTGAATAGGAGCAAATAGGAGCAGTCGGACAGCGTCACTGTCAGCGTCAACAGTGACAAATATAAATCATGGGCACATAGCGTCATTTCGTAGCAGTGACAAATATAAATCATGGGGACGTAGCGTCATTTCGTAGCAGTGACAAATATAAATCATGGGGACGTAGCGTCATTTCGTAGAAGTGACAAATATAAATCATGGTGATATAGCGTCATTTCGTAGCAGTGACACATATCAATCATGGTGACATAGCGTCATTTCATAGCAGTGATAAATTTAAATCATGGTGATATAGCGTCATTTCGTAGCAATGACAAATATAAATCATGGTGACGTAGCGTCATTTCGTAGCAGTCACAAATATTCATCATGGTGACGTAGCGTCATTTCGTAGCAGTGACAAATATAAATAAGGGTGACGTAGCGTCATTTCGTAGCAGTGACAAATATAAATCATGGTGACGTAGCGTCATTTCGTAGAAGTGACAAATATAAATCATGGCAACTTAGGGTCATTTCGTAGCAGTGAATAATATAAATCATGGTGATATTGCGTCATTTCGTAGCAGTGACGAATATACATCATGGTGACGTAGAGTCATTTCGTAACAGTGATTAATAAAAATCATGGTGACGTAGCGTCATTTCGTAGCAGTCACAAATATTCATCATGGTGACGTAGCGTCATTTCGTAGCAGTGACAAATATAAATCATGGTGACATAGCGTCATTTTGTAGCAGTGATAAATATAAATCATGGTGACGTAGCGTCATTTCGTAACAGTGACAAATATAAACCATGGTGACGTGGCGTCATTTCGTAGAAGTGACAAATATAAATCATGGTGACATAGCGTCATCTCGTAGCAGTGACAAATATAAATCATGGTAATGTAGAGTCATTTCGTAGCAGTGACAAATATAAATCGGGGTGACGTAGCGTCATTTCGTAGCAGTGACACATATAAATCATGGTGATATAGCGTCATTTCGTAGCAGTGATAAATATAAATCATGGTGACGTAGCGTGATTTCGGTAGCAGTCACAAATATTCATCATGGTGACGTAGCGTCATTTCGTAGCAGTGAAAATATAAATCATAGTGACGTAGTGTCATTTCGTAGTAGTGACAAATATAAATCATGGTGATATAGCGTCATTTCGTAGCAGTGACAAATATAAATCATGGTGACGTAGCGTCATTTCGTAGCAGTGACAAATATAAATCATGGTAACGCAGCGTCATTTCGTTGCAGTGACAAATATAAATCATGGTGACATAGCGTCACTCCGTAGCAGTGATAAATATAAATCATGGTGATATAGCGTCATTTCGTAGCAGTGACAAATATACATCATGGTGACGTAGAGTCATTTCGTAACAGTGATAAATAAAAATCATGGTGACGTAGCGTCATTTCGTAGCAGTCACAAATATTCATCATGGTGACGTAGCGTCATTTCGTAGCAGTGACAAATATAAATCATGGTGACATAGCGTCATTTTGTAGCAGTGATAAATATAAATCTTGGTGATGTAGCGTCATTTCGTAACAGTGACAAATATAAATCATGGTGACGTGGCGTCATTTCGTAGAAGTGACAAATATAAATCATGGTGACATAGCGTCATTTCGTAGCAGTGACAAATATAAATCATGGTAACGTAGAGTCATTTCGTAGCAGTGACAAATATAAATCATGGTGACGTAGCGTCATTTCGTAGCAGTGACACATATAATTCATGGTGATATAGCGTCATTTCGTAGCAGTGACAAATATAAATCATGGTGACACAGCGTCATTTCGTAGCAGTGACACATATAAATCATGGTAACGCAGCGTCATTTCGTAGCATTTAAAATATAAATCATGGTAACGTAGCGTCATTTCGTAGCAGTGACACATATAAATCATGGTGATATAGCGTCATTTCGTAGCAGTGACAAATATAAATCATGGTGACGTAGCGTCATTTCGTAGCAGTGACAAAAATAAATCATGGTGACGTAGCGTCATTTCGTAGCAGTGACAAATATAAATCATAGTGACGTAGCGTCATTTCGTACAGTGACAAATATAAATCATGGTAACGCAGCGTAATTTCGTAGCAGTGACACATATAAATCATGGTGACGTAGCGTCATTTCGTAGCATTTAAAATATAAATCATGGTAACGTAGCGTCATTTCGTAGCAGTGAATAATATAAATCATGGTCACATAGCGTCATTTCTTAGCAGTGAATATTATAAATCATGGTGACGTAGCGTCATTTCGTAGCAGTGACAAATATAAATCATGGTGACGTAGCGTCATTTCGTAGCAGTGACAAATATAAATCATGGTAACGTGGCGTCATTTCGTAGCAGACAATCCTTCATCTTTCTCAGGAGGTTCCTCTGGTGTAATTCAGTATAATGTAACCTTTATGTTTATGATGGGGACATTATGTGGTACTAGAGCTTTAATTGACTCCTTCCTTACTTCACTCCGCCTTCTCGCCTCCTCTATTCTTTCCTCCTATACACAGTCTCTCGTTTGTTTTCACTCCGTTCTATATCTAACCCTTCTTTCGTCCCCTCTTTCTTTTTTCCATTATTTGCTCCCTCTACCCCTTCATTCACACCTCACACCAACTAAATGGATTTACACCCTCTCATTTCAAAGGATACAATAATAAATGTATTAAAACAACATTATTGAAAGAGACGATTACGTTTGCAGCTGAAATGTATTTAAGATAGGGTACCCAGACATATTATTATATTATGATGTCTGAACTATTTTATTTAATTACTGCTCTTCAATTTTAAAATATATATGCTGTAGACAAATAACATAGTTGATCTGCGTCTCAAGACGTTGGTCAGTGGATGGATCCAATAACACGATATATCGGGATCACTATGACGTATAGCGATATCATGCCATAGAGCGATATCACAATGTGAGAGTTATATCGCTTTAGGCACAGAAAAAAATAGTGATATCACTCTATCATAGAACGATAACACGATGGTATATCACAAAGTCATAGAACGATAACGCAATGCAATATAGCGATATCATGATGAGATATAAGATATAAGACTAAAACACACTGTACCAATAGATGTTCTACTTTTACTCTACAACTCCCTTGTATTGCCACATATAAATTATTCTTTGCTAGTTTGGGGACATAATCCATTTCGAATCACAAAACACACAAAAAAATGTCTGCGAATCATAACGTTTAGCAAAATATTTGCACACTGTGATCCAATTTTTAAAAACTTGCGCCTCTTAAAAACTGAAGACATATTCAAAATAAAACAGCTGAAATTCTATTACAAAGATCTAAAAAATAACCTACCTCTGTACTTTCAAAATCTTTCTATTAAAACAAATAATCACACACATAACACCAGGAATCAAGATCTATACAAATGTCGCATTAAACACGAGTTTGCAAAACAGTCATTACTTTTTTCTATACCAGAAACCATAAACAACTGTGCATTAAATACCAAAGAAAAATTGACCACCCATAGTATCGAAGGTATGTCAATGTACGCCAAAAACTTTTTATTAATTTTTTATAATTTAGAATGTAATATCCCTGATTGTTATGTATGTGCACGGGGCGTTGGCCCGATGTTGGTTCAGTGTTGGCCCGCCGTCTACGATGTCGGCCTAACATTTATCCAACGTTGTGTCGGCGCCTCGTATTCGCTGGGTATGTGTAGAAATGTATAATTCTCTATTGCTTTTATTATTATCATTATCCATCTTATTATTATTATTATTCATACATATTCAATTTTTTTTTTCTAAGGTGGCTTACACGATAGCGACCTACGGTTTTAGTGGAGGTCTCCTGATCATTGCTATACTATTAATCAAAATATGTAAATGTTTTTATTTTTATTTGATCAAATAAATGAATCTGAGTCTGAGTCTGAGTCTATGGCGATTACTCAATGTCATAGAGTGATATCATTATGTCATAGAGTGATATCACGATGTCATCGAACGATAACGCAATGCGATATAGGGACATCACATGCGATAGAGCGATATCAGGATGTCATTGAACGACATCACGATATCATAGTGATATCACGATGCGATATCCCGATGCGATAAAGCGATAACATTATACACGATGCGATAGACTGATATCATATTAAAACAGAGCGACACCATCAAGCCGATGTCATGATGCCATAGAGTGATATGCCATATAACGATATCACGATGTCATGTAGGGTGATATCACTACGTGATATAGCGATATGAGGATGCGATAATTATATTGTTCCACACTATATATAGATTGTTAACATAATGCAATATCAGGATGTCATAAAACGATAACGCAATGCAATATAGCGATATCACATGTGATATAGCGATGTCACGATGTCATAGAATGATAACACGATGATATAACACGATCTCATAGAACGATAACGCAAGATATAGCGATATCACGAAGTCATAGAATGATAACACGATGAGATATCATGATGTCATAGAGTGATAGCACGATACGATATAGCGTTATCACAATTCGATAGAGCGATATCACGATGATATAGAACGATAACACGATGCGATATCACGATGTCATAGAACGACAACGCAATGTTATATAGCGATATCACGATGTGATATAGCGATACCAGAATGCGATAACATTGTTCCCTGTCACGATACCATACAATGCTGTGTAATGTAGCGTTATCGCGATGACATGTAGAGTGATATCATCATGTGATATAGCGATATCACTATGTGATATAGCGGTATCAGAATGTGATAACATTGTTCCCTGTCACGATAACATAGAATGCTGTGTAAAGTAGCGTTATCGTGATGCCATATAGAGTGATATCATCATGTGATATAGCGATATCACGATGCGATATAGCGGTATCAGAATGCGATAACATTGTTCCCTGTCACGATACCATACAATGCTGTGTAATGTAGCGTTATCGCGATGACATGTAGAGTGATATCATCATGTGATATAGCGATATCACTATGTGATATAGCGGTATCAGAATGTGATAACATTGTTCCCTGTCACGATAACATAGAATGCTGTGTAAAGTAGCGTTATCGTGATGCCATATAGAGTGATATCATCATGTGATATAGCGATATCACGATGCGATATAGCGGTATCAGAATGTGATAACATTGTTCCCTGTCACGATACCATAGAATGCTGTGTAAAGTAGCGTTATCGCGATGCCATGTATTGTGATATCATCATGTGATATAGCGATATCACGATGGGATAGAATATCGCAATATCAAAATATCATAGAGCGATAACATTATACAATAGAGCGATAACATTATGTCATTGAGTGATAACATAAAACCGATGTCTTGATGCAATGGAGTGACATACCATATAGCGATATCACTATGCCATGCAGAGTACTATCACCATGTGATATAGCGATATCACGATGTGATTTTTATATCGCTCCACACTACATAGTTAATATCTGTAATGTTTCAGCATGAATTTACAAAACGCTACGTATTAACATCCCAGCAAGTATCACCCTTTTCAGAAATAAGAATTATATCATCCTCTGTCATCAGATAATGAGGACAGTTTGATAATATATTGTTCTGTTTAATAACAATTTTATAATTTATTTTTCAAGTTTTTTTAACCAATGCTGATTTAAAGCTCGGCAAACATTTCAGCGAAATACACCCCTGTAAAAATAATTTAAAAGAACGGTCGTTCGAACGCCGTTCTGGGTGTTCGAACGCTGCAAAATCGTTCGCGCCACCTGAACGACGTTCTTATTCCAAAACTGAACACTGTCATCGTTCTGAACGACGCTCGTTCATTACAAGAAGACTGTTTGAACTTCGTTCTTGGCACTTGAACGTTCCTGCAGTCAACTGAATATGAAAACGGCTCCGCTTGAGACCAGCGTTCTAATTAGAACAAAATAATAAAAAATAAATAAACAGTTCCATTATGACGCGGAAATTAATTTAGCATAGACCAATCATCACTGGTCATGTGGATCTTGAACATCACACCATACGTTCAAATCTGACCAGTCTTTCAGTTTAGTTTAGACGGCTGAGAGGATGTACAGCTAGCCATACTCTCATTATAAAATCAATTTTAGTCTAATAGCTAATGAGTATGGTATCAAAGTACGCTAGATCTACTGTCGTCTGTCGCTGAGATAATTTGCGACTGTGGGACATAACGAGTGCAGTGGGCGTACTAGTACTAGTGATGCATTACAAAGACAAAAATAATAATAAGTGAGTATAATGATATGCTAGCTAGTGTGGTCATTTTTATGTTTGTGAGCTTATTGACGTCATAGTTTCTCAGACTCAAACTATAACAAAAGGAGTGGGACTACATAGATCCAGAATAGGCAGCACTGTGGTGTCATATCCCAGCAAACACATCACGTTGACCCAACGCTGAACCAACGTTGACCCATCGCCTGCGACGTTGGCCCAACATTTAATCAACATTGGATCAATGTTTGCTGGGATGGATGGGTAGCCTAATTGAGTTCAGGGATTTCTGAGGTATGTGATTGGCCAAAATGGTCATCACATGTTCCCTTTTGAACGTTTAGTTCAGGTTTTGAACGGTTTGTTCCAAGAAGAGCAATTATCGTATGTGAACGCCGTTCAGAACGCAGTGTTCATTCCAAATGAGCGGCCAAAATCGTTCAGAACGGCCGTGAGGATGGCTAAAAACCATGATTGCTGTTCTGAACGCAAACCGTTCGAACGGCACATGGAACGGCTGTTCTGGTTGAGGGCAACAGGCATAGGGCCTACAGCAGGCATACTACATTGTTATAATAGAGAAAAAAACAAACAAACAAAGGCGGTAAACGGCAAACAGGACGAATGTGTAAAACAGAACAGGTTCAAAAAATTATATTTGGAAGTCAGCCAATTTTAGAAGAAATATTTTCTTTTTAAATAGTTGTATTCCATGAATTCCACAAATGAATAATATTAATATAAAGTATCACATGTCATCTGTGAAAGTACCATCTACTGTGTAACGTTTTTATGTTTCAATTTAACAATAACATATTTATGTCATAGAGCTCGTGATATCATGATATAACAATAATACATTTACTCAGCCTGTGTGTTGTGTTTTCAGGCAGCTCATCCAAACCCCGGCAAGGGATACCAGGCTGCTGAACTGAGAGGCTACCTCCCTGATACCACAGAGGGTAAAGACGTGTTGAGACGTCTGGAGGAGGCGTTTAGGCTGAGGATCCTGGTCACCGTGAGGTATGAAGAGCTCAGCTGGAATGGGGTGAATCTCTACAATCACAGGTATGGGGTGGGTCTCTCACCTAGATAATGATGATATACAAGTATTCTTGTTGGTCACTCTTGGTATGTATAATGATGATATACAAGTATTCTTGTTGGTCACTCTTGGTATGTATAATGATGATATACAAGTATTCTTGTTGGTCACTCTTGGTATGTATAATGATGCTATACAAGTATTCTAGGAGGTCACTCTTGGTATGTATAATGATGATATACAAGTATTCTTGTTGGGCGCTCTTGGTATGTATAATGATGATATACAAGTATTCTTGTTGGTCACTCTTGGTATGTATATTGATGATATACAAGTATTCTTGTTGGTCACTCTTGGTGTGTATAATGATGATATACAAGTATTCTTGTTGGTCACTCTTGGTATGTATAATGATGATATACAAGTATTCTTGTTGGCCACTCTTGGTATGTATAATGATGATATACAAGTATTCTTGTTGGTCACTCTTGGTATGTATAATGATGATATACAAGCATTCTTGTTGGTCACTCTTGGTATGTATAATGATGATATACAAGTATTCTTGTTGGTCACTCTTGGTGTGTATAATGATGATATACAAGTATTCTTGTTGGTCACTCTTGGTATGTATAATGATGATATACAAATATTCTTGTTGTCACTCTTGGTATGTATAATGATGATATACAAGTATTCTATGAGGTCATCTTGGTATTTATAATGATTAGATACAAGTATTCTATGAGGTCACTCTTGGTATGTATAATGATGATATACAAGTATTCTATGAGGTCACTCTTGATATACAAATATTCTTGCTGGCCTCCAAACAGTCACACATGAGTGGTATAATGTCAACGATCAACGTGCTAATCATGGCGTTTCTGTGATGCTATACAAATATTGTTGCTAGCCCCCAAACAGTCACACATGAGTGGTATAATGTGAAAGATCAACGTGCTAATCATGGCGTTTCTGTGATGCTATACAAATATTGTTGCTAGCCCCCAAACAGTCACACATGAGTGGTATAATGTGAAAGATCAACGTACTAAGCATGGCGTTTCTGTGATGCTATACAAGTATTGTTGCTGGCCCCCAAACAGGCACACATGAGATGTATAATGTGAAAGATCAACGTGCTAAGCATGTCGTTTCTGTGACATCCCAACGTAATATTGGAACTGGTTCGCTGTGTGCACTAGGCCTACTACTCTTAACCCTTAAAGCGAGGATATAAAAAACATGGAGACGAAAGGGTTTATTTCATTTTGATATCATAATACATGTCTTATTCGACGCTCTTTCCGATTCATTTGCATACCTATGTCATGGGTCTACGGCCATTAGAAATATTTTTTACTCTTACAGTGAGGGGATCGCCTTTAGACGCCAGAATCTGACGTCTACAGTCGTCGACTAAAGTTGATCCCCACGCTGTACGGCTTAATAAAGTGATTTTTCACAACGTGCAATGATTTTTTTGTTCCGTAATTTATTGTGACCTCAAAACAAAGACCAGGTACAGCGCACCGCACATCGCACCCCAAATAGTCACAAATATTAGTTGTATAATTGCAACTATTAACGTGATCAGATTGTCGGACCTGTGACTATTCACTACTACTGTTACAGGACATATGGTGTCGTATAAATATCACTGTGGGTAAGCGGTGGAGGTAACTGGAGTTACCATTAGCAAAAGATGGTTAACATGCCTACCAAGTTGTTTACATTTTTATATATTTTGTGTAGTTTAACGTTCCACTTTGCTCCATCGATTTCTAGGTGGATTAATAACACTTAACTAGACAAAATGCACATTATGTTAACTTCAAATTGTCGATCATTTATTCGTATTTATTGTAATCGGTAAACTAAATTTGTTGAATGAGAATGGTGACTGTCATGTGTCAATTCCAGCTGTTACTGGTAACTGCAACTTCATTGGGTGGTAACTGTCGGTTTCAGTGGGTGGTAACTGTCGCTTCTGTAACTGTAGCAGAAAAATACTTATTATAAAATGTATTTTCTAAAACAACTTTAGTAATAGTTTACATGATGGTGAAATTGATGACGATGCGTTCTGACTTTTATTTTAGTACCGTATACAGTATCACAGGAAGGGGCGCTGTAATATATTATGAGGGCCTAGTATACATGGTATTATTGAGACTAGATGCATATCTATGTCTGTTGACCAACACTGTCTACTGGGTCAACATAAATTTAATAGGCATGAATGTGGCATGAATGATATGTTTATTTTTATTTTTAAAGTGTAGGCCTACTATATTTTATTATAAATTATTTAGGTACTTATAGTCAGGTGGCTTAGCATCAAAGTTTAGGCTTATCGTTATCGGCCGGATAAAAGCACCATTTTTTTAAGGCCCAGTGGCCTATCCTGATTAAAGTTAGCCAAGGAGCCCACAATTATTTTCTACTCAGGACGCCGAAAAAATAATGTCAGAATCCAAGATGGCCGTGATTTGTACAGGATGAAACGATAAAATGATGATATTTTCGATAGAATAGATGCAGATTCTTGATTTTGGTGCGTAGCATAAGGGATTTAGCTATGCCTGACATAGTGATGTAGTCGGAAAGTACTTTATACATTGCATTGGTAATAAAATCCAAGATGGCCGCTATTTGGGCAAGGTGAAACAGTAAATTGATATATTTTTTTATAAAATAGAAGCAAAATCATAATCTTGTGTGTACCATAGGGTTTCCAAGCATGTCTGACATAGGGGTGTGGCCAGAACGTACTTTAGTTATTGCATTGCGAGTAAAATTCAAGAAGGCCGCCATTCCTGCAAGATCAAAACAATAAATTGATATATTTTCGATAAAATAGAAAGAGCTTCACGATTTCGGTGTATGCAGTCGGTTTTCCAGGCATGCCAGATGTATCTGTGTGGCCAGAGGGTAGTTCAACATTTTATTCTGAGGAAAACCCAAGACAAAGTGAAAGTCAAACAAAATTCGTGTCAAACATTTTTTTTATCATTTTAAACAGAATAGAAGGAGATTTATGACATTAGTGTCTGACATAGGATCTTCTTATACACATCACCTGGTGGCATTATCCAGAAACCATTTTAGACACTTCAGATTATAGAAACCAAAAGGGCGGCCATTTTGGATTTTTACGTTTTACGTCAACACTTTTAAAAAATTAAATAGGGCTCCTAGGCTAAAAGTAATTGACGGGTCCTAAAAGACCGTCGTGTGAGCCTATCACCACTGGTGACTAATAGTGTATACCAGAGATCGTCTATACACTATCTCTACTATACAGAGTGTTTAGCTAAAATCAAGTCTGGTGGAACAGCAAGATTGATTTAGCAATCAGCAGGACTGATTTTTGTCTCAACAAATGTGCACATTTTCTAACATTGAAACTGCACCGGGTATATGTTTCATGTTTCATGTATTTGTACATGACCTGAACCATATTTCTATTCATTTCAATATGCCCGCATCGACAGGATGGATAAGGGTGAGTGAATGCTATACGCTCGCCAGGAGCGGTCGCGGTGATGTCCACCAATTCTAGTGCTGCACCTGCATTCAGGCAGCGTTGGACCGGCGTTCTGTGTTGTCTTTGGTCTTTTATAAGATCATACAGTACATCATCAGCTACATGTATGTGTACATGTATTACAACCAGCCAAGCATGTCTCCATCTTAGAACGTCATGAATTACCTCCGCCCCCTACTTTTGCCTTTGGGAAAATCGTTTCCAGTCGTTTAAAAATGGGAGCTGAGCACTTTAGTATTTAAAAAGTCATCTAAAATAGTATGAAATATGACATTGTGCAGACATGGGGCCTTTAAATGTAACGCCATACTAGAATTCAGCATGCCTTTATCCATGGCTTTTAGAACCGATTTAATCATATGCATGTCCAATATATTTAATCTTGCGAATAACGCCAGTTTATTAATGGATATATTATATCATCATCATCAGTTTTAATTTGTGTATGGGTTACATAGGTAGAATTATTAAAATCGCCACGATCTGTACTAGCAGATGTGTCACTAGATTCAACATATTGCTCTTCTGAAAAAACGTGTGAAAGATATTTTAACATCGTCTTCATTTATTATTGGTTTGTAATCTCTTGAAATGAAGTGTTTGATTTGTGAAAATGCTTTGATTTATGTCCGCAATGTTCGCTATTATGATCCAAAATCCCCTTTCGCACACTGCACTTTTGTGATCCATCATGATTTTGTAATGTGTGATCCAGTACCTCATTAACAACGTGTGCAAGATTTAACCACTGATAACAGAAGTATCGATGATAATCTACAAAATAACAAAATAAAACAATTTTTTTAGACTTTTACTGTTAAAAATAATTAAAGCAGTCTGGACGGATGATTTCAATTATATCTATTTTCTCTTGATGATAAACCTATAACGCTCTGCAAAGCCAAAAGCAGTAACTGCTTACTTTTATAGTGAACTGATACCGCTTTTTGGCTTTGTGCGTTAATATTGTATAATATAATTACTTAGATTATGACTATCTACGACTAGCCTATTACTGTTGCTTGAGTGAATCATCACAGACCTGTAATTTTTTATGCAAAAAAAGTTACACAGAGCACAGACATAGAAACAATGATGGCTTAATGTTGGACCGGCGTCGTAGATGGTGGCAATGTTTCGTGTTTGTCGGGTACAATTGTAATCGCTTATATAATATAATACACTCAGGATGTGTTGTAAGACTATATATAGTCCACAATTACCTAAACAACAGAAATGTGAAGGGCAATGATTCCGGACTGAAATAATGAAATAACTGAATTGCAATTATACAATTTAAAATAAGCTGCAGATATGATGCACCATTGAAAAAGGTTCAACAAATAAAGTATCAGTTACCAGCAACATAATTTGTCAGTTACCAGTAGCATGATATCATTCATTGCAGTTACCAGCAACACGCTTGGCAGTTACCATTCTCATTGAACAAATTTAGTTTACTAATTACGAGCAAATTATCGACAATTTGAGTTTGACATAATGTCCATTTTGTCCAGTTAAGTATTATTAATTCACCTGCAAATTGGCGGAGCAAAGGAAAACGTTAAATTTCACAAGATATATAAAAATGTAAACAAATCGGTAGCCTTGCCAGCCATTTTTTGCTAATGGTAGCTCCAGTTACCTCCTCCGCTTAAAGGGACTGGCCCAGGCTGAAATCATAAAAAAATCGGTGATTTTATTTTGGCTTCTTTATATGACCATATGATGTAAACATGTCCATAGACTAGAAATGCAATTTTTTTGAATTTTCGCGCTGCGCATTCACCAGTTAGGCTAGATATAGAGACGAAATTCCTGATTTCTAATTATTGACAACCACGTCATAAATAGGACATCGTCTCTATATCTAGCCTAAGCATCAAAGCATCATTTTGCATCTATGAATAATTACTTAATTTCTCACACCTTGGGGGGGGGGGGAGTTAGTATAAAAATATGTATGGAGCTGTTTTAATAATGACAATACATATTTCTTCATTTGCCACCCACTTCAAGTCATCTTCATCCACTGCAAGTCGAGAATTGCGACAGCAATTCGCGGCTTGTAGTGGATGAAGATGACAATGGTAAATTCAGGCTTCAAAGGGTTAAAGGGTTAACACACCGCCTGCCCTTTGACAGACTGACTTATTGTGACAATGGTACTTAAAGGGTGAATACACTGCCTGCCCTTTGACAGACTGACTTATTGTGACAATGGTACTTAAAGGGTTAACACACCGCCTGCCCTTTGACAGCCTGACTTATTGTGACAATGGTAATTAAAGGGTTAACACACCGCCTGCTCTTTGACAGACTCACTTATTGTGACAATGGTACTTAAAGGGTTAACACACCGCCTGCCCTTTGACAGACTGACTTATTGTGACAATGGTGCTTAAAGGGTTAACACACCTCCTGCCCTTTGTCAGACTGACTTATTGTGACAATGGTCCTTAAAGGGTTAAAACACCGCCTGCCCTTTGACAGACTGACTTATTGTGACAATGGTCCTTAAAGGGTTAACACACCGCCTGCCCTTTGACAGACTGACTTATTGTGACAATGGTACTTAAAGGGTTAACACACCGCCTGCTCTTTGACAGACTGACTTATTGTGACAATGGTACTTAAAGGGTTAACACACCGCCTGCCCTTTAACAGACTGACTTATTGTGACAATGATACTTAAAGGGTTAACACACCGCCTGCCCTTTGACAGACTGAGTTATTGTGACAATGGTATTTAAAGGGTTGACACACCGCCTGCCCTTTGACAGACTGACTTTTGGTGACAATGGTACTTAAAGGGTTAACACACCGCCTGCCCTTTGACAAACTGACTTATTGTGACAATGGTCCTTAAAGGGTTAACACACCGCCTGCCCTTTGACAGACTGACTGATTGTGATAATGATACATAAAGGGTTAACACACCGCCTGCCCTTTGACAGTCTGACTTATTGTGACAATGGTACTTAAAGGGTTAACACACCGCCTGCCCTTTGATAGACTGACTCTTTGCGACAATGGTACTTAAAGGGTTAACACACCGCCTGCCTTTTGACAGACTGACTTATTGTGACAATGGTACTTAAAGGGTTAACACACCGCCTGCCTTTTGACAGACTGAGTTATTGTGACAATGGTACTTAAAGGGTTAACACACCGCCTGCCTTTTGACAAACTGACTTATTGTGGTAATGGTACTTTGGCAGATGGTACTTAATGTTTAACACACTGCCTGCCCTTTGACAGACAGACTTATTATGTGTTATAATTAATGAACGAGCAAAATAAATAACCAGCATTATCAGTGAAACCCCAGATGGACTGTGGCTATATGTGGGAAATCAACGCCCGACATAAACCAGCTTTATCAATGAAACCCCCGATGGACTGTGGCTGTATGTGGGGAATCAATGCCTGACATAAACCAGCATTATCAGTGAAACCCCAGATGGACTGTGGCTGTATGTGGGAAACCAACGCCTGACATAAACCAGCATTATAAGTGAAACCCCAGATGGACTGTGGCTGTATGTGGGATACCAACGCCTGACATAAACCAGCATTATCAGTGAAACCCCAGATGGACTGTGGCTGTATGTGGGAAACCAACGCCTGACATAAACCAGCATTATCAGTGAGACCCCAGATGGACTGTGGCTGTATGTGGGAAACCAACGCCTGACATAAACCAGCATTATCAGTGAGACCCCAGATGGACTGTGGCTGTATGTGGTGAAACCAACGCCCGACATAAACCAGCATTATCAGTGAAACCCCAGATGGACTGTGGCTGTATGTGGGGAATCAACGCTTGACATAAACCAGCATTATCAGTGAAACCCCAGATGGGTTGTGGCTGTATGTGGGAAACCAACGCCTGACATAAACCAGCATTATCAGTGAGACCCCAGATGGACTGTGGCTGTATGTGGTGAAACCAACGCCCGACATAAACCAGCATTATCAGTGAGACCCCAGATGGACTGTGGCTGTATGTGGGGAATCAACGCCTGACATAAACCAGCATTATCAGTGAAACACCGGATGGACTGTGGCTGTATGTGGGAAACCAATGCCTGACATAAACCAGCATTATCAGTGAAACACTAGATGGACCACGGGTGGCGCCACTCGCATATATGTATTGGGATCGACTCAAACCAAATACAGCTCATGCCACTGACTTATTATGTGTAGCCAGGTGGTACACCACTGTATAACACACACAAGTCAGCATCTGACAGACTGACTTAGTGTATGTAGTCATGTGGTGTACCTTTATATAACATACACAAGTCAACTTCTGGTAGAATGACTTATTGTGTGTAGTCAGGTGGTACACCTCTATACAACACACACAAGTCAGCCTTTGACAGACTGAATTATTGTGTGTAGTCAAGTGGTACACCTCTATTTAACACACAAATCAGCCTTTGACTGACTGACTTATTGTGTGTGGTCAGGTGGTGCAACTCTATATAACACGCACAAGTCAGCCTTTGACTGACTGACTTATTGTGTGTAGTGAGGTGGTCCACCTCTATACAACACACACAAGTCAGCCTTTGACAGACTGAATTATTGTGTGTAGTGAGGTGGTACACCTCTATACAACACACACAAGTCAGCCTTTGACAGACTGAATTATTGTGTGTAGTCAGGTGGTACACCTCTATTTAACACACAAGTCAGCCTTTGACTGACTGAATTATTGTGTGTAGTGAGGTGGTACACCTCTATACAACACACACAAGTCAGCCTTTGACAGACTGAATTATTGTGTGTAGTGAGGTGGTACACCTCTATACAACACACACAAGTCAGCCTTTGACAGACTGAATTATTGTGTGTAGTCAGGTGGTACACCTTTATTTAACACACAAGTCAGCCTTTGACTGACTGACTTATTGTGCGAAGTCAGGCGAGTTATATAACTGAAGATTCCATATTCACAAACAGTAACTCATTTCTCCTGGTAGAACGTCGTGTTTATTTCTTGCGTCTGTGTGGAACACATAGGATATAAATATACATTTTACATAGGCATTTTACACTACCTAACCATTACAGAGAACCTACACCCGTAGGTTACCGCTTGGTTCAAGAGTAGAACGCGCACCACTCTGCCCGCCGACGTTCGTCCCTTTTATGTATTTCTAGCCATCTGACTTAATCTTTTATGTATTTCTAGCCATCTGACTTAATCATAATCACAACATTAATTTAACACACATAATCATAATCACAACATTGATTCACCATACATTTACACGCTTAGGCTTCCCTAGGCCTGCTTTCGCGACAGACCACACAGGCCTTGAGAACCAGGCCTGTGGACACCAGTCACTGCGAGTGAGCAGCCTATCTTGATAGCTCTGTTGACATCTAGCAAGATATGCCGGACAGTCTGGATTACAACAGAGCAATCCTTTGTAACTGACCCATCCATTTCCCATCCATCCCAGAACCCAATCAAATGCCAATCCGTAACGTGGTCCACACTGGTGTCAACCGCATCCTGATTGTCGTGTTTTATGGTGTCCCGTTCTGGCCAGGTCAACAGTAGCATAATGTCCACGTTTGGCTAGGCATAACTTTACAATGTGTTATACCTCAATATAACACACACACGTCAGCCTTTGACACACTGACTTTTTGTTTGTAGTCAGGAGACAACATTACTATTACTTAGAAATTCTTCTATTACTATTACTATTACAGTTCTTGAGTTATATTACTATTACTATTAGTCTACCATCTATTTCTATTACCATTACAATAACTTTTCGTCACCATTTTTGAAGACATAACAAGCTATACTGCTAACATATATTTTCCATATACATTTTATAATAACAAACATCAAATCATATACATTTTGGGACTATTTATTAATACAAACTAAAAATATTTTTATTAGTTTAAAGTATAGTTGGCATTTGTTTAGATATCCTGCAGTCCAGACACTACGTTAGATTTGCCCTACAACGTTATGGCGATATTACTCAGACAATAAAATGCTTATTTTATATGATGGCAGAAGATTGTGCGATGAAATATTTAATGGTTCTTTCTTGAAATGATAAGTTTCTATTTAATAACATGTTTAAATTTGTTTTGGCGTAGTCAACTGTAGTTTCTAAGACCGTTAGGGTTAATTATATTTCGTCAACTGAGGATTATCGCGGTCATAACACTGTACACCATACATTTGCCCTGACCATCAGAGCCAAAAGATCAAAGGTGTTAGACCAAGAAGGCCTGGCATTGAGTTGTTTTGATACTGTTTAGGCATTAAGATTTGAAATCGCGCTTCATTGTCCATCTATAACGGTAACTAAAGTGCGTTATTCTTCACACGTTAAGCTGTATAAACAAATATATTGCCGACAACTCCCAGCAAACATGAGATGTTGTTTTAATGCCGGCCGGCTCTCTGCAATGTTGGTCCAGTACAAACACATCGTGTGACAGGAATGTGCATAATACACTGTGGGCGTCAAGATAACTAATACAAATCATCATATTATATATAATTACGCACTTAAGCTGATAAATAATTGACAAAATAGCAATTTAATAATTAAATATATTTTCTGAGATTAGTTGCACATGTTAAATTGATGTGAATAATCAAGCGAAAATAGAATAGTGTAATATAAAAATAATAGACTGTTATATATTACTTGACCATCTATTACTATTACTATTACTTGACCATATATTACTATTACTATTACTTGACCATCTATTACCATTACTATTACTTGACCATCTATTACTATTACTATTACTTGACCATCTATTACTATTACTATTACTTGACCATCTATTACTATTACTATTACTTGACCATCTATTACCATTACTATTACTTGACCATCTATTACTATTACTATTACTTGACCATCTATTACCATTACTATTACTTGACCATCTATTACTATTACTATTACTTGACCATATATTACTATTACTATTACTTGACCATATATTACTATTACTATTACTTGACCATCTATTACCATTACTATTACTTGACCATCTATTACTATTACTATTACTTGACCATCTATTACCATTACTATTACTTTCATTTTTTTCGCGATCTATTACTATTACTATTACAGTGAAATGGCCCCCGTTACCTATTACTATTACCTCATCAGTGTGTTATATAGAGGTGTACCCAGAGGTAAGCCTTTGTCAAAATGACGGTTCGAGGGCGGCTACATATGGTCTGTTTTACATATGGTCCATTCCAATGAACTAGCGTCATTTTATTACATACAGTTGACCATGTCCCTGGGACATCGACTTCTATGTTCAACATTTGGTTTTGTGTTTCAGGTTTTCATCTGATCTTCCTGGTATAAAGCGCCAGCTGGATGTCTGGGGGATAAAGTGAACACAACAAACTACACGAAGAACTGAATAATGCCTAATCTGATATTGCTCATACCGCCATGTGTAAAATCACACACATTTCACGTGTATGGATATGCTCCTCGTACAGAATCACACGTTGTCTTATCTACATTATGAGCATGTCTTCTTGACATATTATAATACACTACACGATTTGTAGGTTTATGAAAATGAACTTGACCCGAAAATGACCAATCTGGAGGGAGAATGGTCAGTTATATACATCATATTGTAACGTATAAGCAGATATCGTAGTACGTGCAATCTCTGGTATAAGTTATAGTGAATGATCTAATAATACACCATGTTGTAACGTATAAAATGTCTCACACTGTACACCTAGGTCTACAGTCTGTAGCTTCGTACATTGTATGATCTCAACTATGAAAAAATACGTCAGAATAATACCCGATTTTTAGGTATAATATAATAAACTTCACCTTCAACTGCAGGCAGCAATAACTGTTACTTGATAGTTACATGAGGCATACATTGTGTCGCCAAATGTATTTACTGCATCATTCACATCCAGCAGCGAGAATAACCGAGTTTAGGATGATTTTGTTATGTCATATGACCAGATACTATCAAAACACACACATGTGTGGCATCCATATGTTATGTCGTATACCACGAAATGACGTCAGAGCTGCCGGGTCTGCCGCTTAGTGAGGTAGACAATGTCATGTATCACATACACACATTTTATGTTGTATAGATTGTAATGACGTCAGAGCTGCCGGGTCTGCCGCTTAGTGAGGTAGACAATGTCATGTATCACACACACACACATGTTATGTTGTATAGATTGTAATGACGTCAGAGCTGCCGGGTCTGCCGCATAGTGAGGTAGACAATGTCATGTATCACACACACATGTTATGTTGTATAGATTGTAATGGCGTCAGAGCTGCCGGGTCTGCCGCTTAGTGAGGTAGACAATGTCATGTATCACACACACACATGTTATGTTGTATATATTGTAATGACGTCAGAGTTGCCGGGTCTGCCGCTTAGTGAGGTAGACAATGTCATGTATCACACACACACATGTTATGTTGTATAGATTGTAATGAGGTCAAGGCTGCCGGGTCTGCCGCTTAGTGAGGTGGAAAATGTCATGTATCACACACACATGGTATGTTGTATAGATTGTAATGACGTCAGAGCTGCCGGGTCTGCCGCTTAGTGAGGTAGACAATGTCATGTATCACACACACATGTTATGTTGTATAGATTGTAATGACGTCAGAGCTGCCGGGTCTGCCGCTTAGTGAGGTAGACAATGTCATGTATCACACACACATGTTATGTTGTATAGATTGTAATGACGTCAGAGCTGCCGGGTCTGCCGCTTAGTGAGGTAGACAATGTCATGTATCACACACACACACACGTTATGTTGGATAGATTGTAATGACGTCAGAGCTGCCGGGTCTGCCGCTTAGTGAGGTAGACAATGTCATGTATCACACACACACATGTTATGTTATATAGATTGTAATGACGTCAGAGTTGCCGGGTCTGCCGCTTAGTGAGGTAGACAATGTCATGTATCACACACACACACGTTATGTTGTATAGATTGTAATGACGTCAGAGCTGCCGGGTCTGCCGCTTAGTGAGGTAGACAATGTCATGTATCACACACACACATGTTATGTTGTATAGATTGTAATGACGTCAGAGCTGCCGGGTCTGCCGCATAGTGAGGTAGACAATGTCATGTATCACACACACATGTTATGTTGTATAGATTGTAATGACGTCAGAGCTGCCGGGTCTGCCGCTTAGTGAGGTAGACAATGTCATGTATCACATACACACATGTTATGTTGTATCGATTGTAATGACGTCAGAGTTGCCGGGTCTGCCGCCTAGTGAGGTAGACAATGTCATGTATCACACACACACACATGTTATGTTGTATAGATTGTAATGACGTCAGATCTGCCGGGTCTGCCGCTTAGTGAGGTAGACAATGTCATGTATCACACACACACACACACACATGTTATGTTGTATAGGTTGTAATGACGTCAGAGCTGCCGGGTCTGCCGCTTAGTGAGGTAGACAATGTCATGTATCACACACACACACACACACATGTTATGTTGTATAGGTTGTAATGACGTCAGAGCTGCCGGGTCTGCCGCTTAGTGAGGTAGACAATGTCATGTATCACATACACACATGTTATGTTGTATCGATTGTAATGACGTCAGAGTTGCCGGGTCTGCCACTTAGTGAGGTAGCCAATGTCATGTATCACACACACACATGTTATGTTGTATTGTAATGACGTCAGGGCTGCCGGGTCTGCCGCTTAGTGAGGTAGACAATGTCATGTATCACACACACACACATGTTATGTTGTATAGATTGTAATGACGTCAGATCTGCCGGGTCTGCCGCTTAGTGAGGTAGACAATGTCATGTATCACACACACACACATGTTATGTTGTATAGATTGTAATGACGTCAGAGCTGCCGGCTCTGCCGCTTAGTGAGGTAGACAATGTCATGTATCACACACACACATGTTATGTTGTATAGATTGTAGGGACGTCAGAGCTGCCGGGTCTGCCGCTTAGTGAGGTAGACAATGTCATTTATCACACACACACACATATGTTATGTTGTATAGATTGTAATGACGTCAGAGTTGCCGGGTCTGCCGCTTAGTGATGTAGACAATGTCATGTATCACACACACACATGTTATGTTGTATAGATTGTAGGGACGTCAGAGCTGCCGGGTCTGCCGCTTAGTGAGGTAGATTGACAATGCCCAGAAACATGTATCTTTAAAATTACACAGCCGCATAATAAGAAACATGTTAATGAGGTGTTTTTAAGTCATATAATATATGTTGTCAAAAATAAACTAATATGATTTTTTTAACAAATGACACCTAGATATTTAAAGTCTTTATAAGTGTTAAAAGCTACAAAAACATGCAACACGATATGATATAGGCCTATTATATTCTGACATTCTACTGTGTGGGAAGCTAAATACACACATTATTGATATATACAGTTATAATTAAACACTAGTGTTAATAGTGGCGGATCCAGGAGTAGCCAGAGGGGGGGGGGGGGCGCCAATTAAATTTTTTTTTAAACACATCACAGCTTACACTCCTTCAGCAGTGTCATCTGTCCATGTGTAGACACTGCTAACCTTCGTCTCTCAAACACCGGGGTTATTTACATCCACCAGGAACGTTATGTTTTTGGTCATGTTGGTTTGTCCGTTCATTTGTCCGCCCCTCAGATAACATAAAAAAGCAATGCACAGATCAGCATGAAACCATTGCTTTTAAAATTGAATAGATTTTGGTGATGCTCCGAATTACGATCCGGATCCAGGATTCGGAGGTTAGGTAGGTTTTAGTTCAAAATATCACACTGTATATATAGTGCATGATGGTTTTCCATAAATCGTGTGGTCTGTGGTGGTGGAAGTGCGTTATTCAGTGTGTTATTCTACGCACGAAATAACAACAAAAGACTGATGCTGGTATACATGTACATGTATTGTCATCAGAAGCGTGGTGAATCTACAAATGAGACATTTCACATTGAGATAACTGTCATTTAGGCTCAGATTACTACACTGGTATATCTGTACATGTATTGTCATCAGAGGCGTGGTGAATCTACAAATCAAACACATGAGATAACTGTCACTTAGGCTCAGATTGCTGCCCTGGTATATATACCATGTATATTGTCATATGATTTTAACAAATTAACAATCTTGTATATACATGGACATATATCTCTTTCATTTCTATGACAAATAAGTCTGTAATGACTTTTCTTTTCTGTCAATGAAATATCTGTCTGTATGTCTGTCTGTATTATTATCAGAGGCGTGGTGAATCCACAAATCAAACACATGAGATAACTGTCACTTAGGCTCAGTTTGCTGCACTGGTATATCTGTACATGTATTGCCATCAGAGGCGTGGTGAATCTACAAATCAAACACATGAGATAACTGTCACTCAGATTGCTGCACTGGTATATGGCCCGGGGGGGGGGGGGGGATCCCATAGTTGGGAGACTGGTCATGTGCTGCTTGACAGGGTGCGTTTTTTTGGCTTCCAGCTTGAGCACAGGGCCTCTTTTTTGAGCTTCCAAAATTGGCCAGGGTGCTTTTTAGAGCTTCCAACTCTGGGTATTCGATTTGGGATGTATTTTGCTGATTTCCCACGCAATTATCAGCGGAATTCCATCACTATTTTCTAGTCTCACGGCAGATAGCCTCAAAATTTCATAAACAAATATTAAAGAGCTTAAAAAGACCACTAAGACAAGAAGTATATTGGTAGTAGTTACCCCATAAATCAATTAAATTCTGTGTTAATTTCAAAATCTTTCGAGCCATGGGACGAATTGCGACACGATCAGATTTTGACCATGCTGAAGGCACACCCCTCTCCATTTCTCATGTAAGAGGGGTGTGCTCAGAGGCGAGATAAATCTACAAATCTAGCACATGAAATAGCTGTCACTTAGGCATGTGTCCCGTTCATTGGTCATTTACTTATAACATGACAACAAATAACAATCAACCAGGTTGATTTTACAATAAGGGAAACACATTATAACATATCGTGTGCTTTAATTATATATTTGTCCTTACACAGTATTATCACAAACAATATCTGATGTACCAACCAAATTAAATATGATAAATAAGGTATGGTTATTAACTGAAAATTATTTTGCTAAGTGTGTATGGTTTTAAGGACATAGTTAATATATTGGTTGATAAATTCAGTCAAAACAGTCTGTTTTCTGTTGTTATTGATATCCATAGCTATGTTGTTATATCTGTCTATTGTGATATTATACAACAATAGTAAGGCTGTAATATTCACATCTGGAGAATGGCATCACATTTTAGTTCAACATATTGCACTACTCACATATTTTATTTCAATATGAGCTGCGAATTACTATTGCAATTCCCACCTCACTTTGAATTGAAGGGACTGGCCCATGCTAAAATCATAAAAAAAATCGGTGATTTTATTTCGGGTTCTTAATATGACCATATGATGTAAACATGTACATGGACTAGAACTGCATTATTTTTATAATTTTTGTGCTGCGCATTCACCAGTTAGACTAGATATAGAGACGAAATTCCTGATTTCTAATTATTGACAACCATGTCAAAAATCGGAAATGCGGGAATTTCATATGGTCATAATGGTCATATTAAGAACCCGAAATAAAATCACCGATTTTTTTATGATTTTAGACCTGGGCATGTCCCTTTAAATATCATGAATATTGTGCTCTACTCACGTTACATAATTCAGCGTAAGCGTAAGTCACGGGTTCAAATACACTTGATCAAATACAAATACGCTGTCGTATTTTTTTTCGAATACAAATATAACATACAAATACAGTCGTTCAAATACAAATACAATTTGTTTGAAAATTTCATTTCCAGAATCAACTTTGTTTAAATGCATGTATATGCAACTTTGTATCGTAATATAGCCATTTCTGCTTGCAATCTCAATATGGTTCATGTCTTCAACAACGTGCATTAATTATCAATCACATGGTTCAAAATGTCATTGAACGATTAACGTCGGTGATGACCCCATCACACACAAGGAATGTATTAAACACCACATTTAATTTAACTTTGCAGATGTAATAGGATTATTATGTCGTATAAATATGTCATCTAACATATCTAAATAGAAATAATTAATATGATAAAGGTAGATATTTTAACATCTAAGACATGTATTGACTTTGATATATTTGGTTATATTTCATACTCGTTATTATGTTTATCATTATCCCGATCTGTGAAATTGGAAGGATGAGACGATGGGGTTGTTGTGACTCAGAAAACTTGAGGAGCTGATCCATTTATTATTTTAATGCTGGTCCAACGATCTTAATTTTAAATAAATGATTATTCTAAAAGTTTTGTCACAAGTTATTTGTGTGTCAGACGGTAGCAAGACCAAAATAATCTGGTCTCAAATCTCATTTCACTTTAATTTTGACCTTGAAGTTTGTTTAACTCTGACCTTTATGTGCATAAGATATATGGAGCATCATTGGAAATGTTTTAAAAGAAAATAATTAGAATCGACTGCATTATTCCCCAGGTTCCGTAATGACGATTCATGCATGAGGCATGTGTGGTATAGACAACTTATGAGTAGATCAATTGTCTAGATCATAATGATTTCCCGGTTTTGGGAAAATCATATTACATTATGCCATCAAATTAAAGCTAAATTGGATTGTCTATCATGTGTTTTAATATGAAATAATTATATGTACTTTGAATCATTTAATTTTATCTTTTTTGTTCAGAATTGTTAAACGTTTCTCACATCTGACCTTGACCTCGCCGCATCACGTGACAACACAACTCTGCTTGGAAACAGCTTGGACTCAGTTATCAAATCGATAACATTAAATATTGGGTCTTTTTTAAAACACCATAATTTAGATACATATAAAAGGACTTCTAGGATTTTTGGTTCGGTGGTAGGGGATGGAGGTGGTGCCCCCAAATGTTAGTTTTCCATATTTTTTTTCTATCTTAACTAAAAGACATAACCATAACCATTTCATAACCATATTCAAGCTGTTGTTGTCAGGGTGTCATCTTAATCGTGCTGTGCTTAACATTGATTCGTGTAGTGCAACATACATAACAGTGTCTCGACCTTTCACCCAGCTGTCATTTGTTTTGTTCAGAGCCGTCGGTCTGCTCGGAGCCGGGGCGGGGGCCCTAGGGTAGTGGTTAGCACCGCTGCCTTTCACGCCAGAGTCCGGGGTTCGGGTCCCGGTCTCGGCGGTTTCAAAGAAACAAAAATGTTTCTTCCCCATCCACGTGTGAAAGTCAGTATTGTGGGGAGCCTCCGTGACCGAGAGGTAGCGTGCTCGGCCTCAGACCGCCAGGGTCGAATTTCGAATCCTGTGTCTGGAGGACAGTGTCATCACATTCATCTCATCATCCTCAGGAGGTTCTCCTGGCCCAGTTTAGCCTATATGTGCACAAAAGTGGCCTAAAGCCCGATTCATTTCATTTGCTCGGAGCCGACGATACTGAGCACGACCAATCCTCGGCAAGCGTCTGAACAGCAAATACAAGCCTATCAAGCTGCACCACGAGCGGACCAAGAACCAGTGTTGTTCCAATGCTGGCTCAAGCTCCTCTAGTCCGCATGACAGCAAGACAGGGCCGGTCAGTCAGAAACGAGTGCCTAACATGACGGAGTGTTGGCACAATATCCAACAATATATATATATATCTGTATATCAATAATTACACACAGTTTGACTCTCCCGGTAAATGTAGACATCTGCTTCACTAGCTGGAATAATACAGTCCCCCGCCCTGCCGGACAGATCAATGTTTTCGCCCTGCCAGAAAAATAATGATTTGCAAGCCCTAACTACGTTATACGGTGACACCTCTACTGGCCATATTTTATTTTTTGTTTTGAATGACACACCAACAGAACAATGACTTTGCTGTATGACTGTATAGTACATGCCTATGGCGTCACTTACTACTGTTACTTAGAAACAATTTAGTAGGGCAGGAAGGAGTGTCCCCGACCACCCGAAAGATATATTTTTAAACTTATATTTTTGTAATCCTTAGGGTACCTGGTAAGCGAATTTTGATGTTCCCATTGCGAAATATTGTCCCATGGTGTCCGTGTTCAAGGTCAAAAGGTCAATTTCAAGATCAAGTAAGCAAAAATACCATTTTTATCAATTAAAGCTAGAAACACGTGTAATACCTCATTTTCTTTCAATTTTGACTGGGTGATCCATTACTTGTACTATTATCATGATCGAGGGTAATCTTCAATGTCAAAAAATCAATTCCAAGGTTAAGTAAACAAAAATTCAATTTTGTAACAAATAGAGCTAGGAACATGTGTAATACCTCATTTTTATGTAATTTAGACTGGGCAATCCTTATCTGAAATAAGTTTGAATATTCAAGGTCATCTTCAAGGTCAAAAGTTCAATTTCAAGGTCATGTAAAAAGAAATATCATTTTAAACAAATGAAGCTCGGAATGTTTGTAATACCTCTCTTTCATGGGATTTTGACCGCAAATTTCAACTATAGTATTATTTTGCTGATCCAAAGTCATCTTCAAGATAAAATTCGATTCAAAGTCATCCTAAAGTCAATTCCAAGGTTAAAAATGTCAAAATAACCCTCCAAAAACTGAGCAATTTTCAAAATTTATTAATCTGAAATTGAGATCGGGACATGATACAATGGCTACAAATCAAGCTGTTGCTGTGGATACCAGTGATGTTGATGGTGAAATAAATAGGCCCTAAGGCCTACTGAAGTTATTACTCAACATACAGGACAAGGAGAGAGCCAAGAGCACTCTACCTTCGTGAAAAGTATTTATCAGGTTACAGATCATATTGTCTCAAATAGTCCTAAATCAGTACAAATTAAGCTGAACATGGTAAATCAAACAGAATTCAGTTTGATATTTTGACCCATCAGAATGAAATTTTAAAACACGAGATTGACCAAATGAAATTATTAGTTTAGGCACTCACTGACAAAAACGGAATGGATTCTATTACAAGGCGTGATGTCAATCCTGTTAACACTCGGTACAGAAATCAAAACACGACACCACAAGTAATGTTGACAGGTGTCAATCTATCACTAGGTGTGATGATGTCATTACTGCTAACACTAACCGCAGAGATCAAAACACGTGCTGTAAACAAATGTCGTGAAAATGCTGATAAAAAAAACACAATTTAATCTGTTATGTGCCACAAGTACCACATTTGTACTTTTTAAAGTCGACAAATAATTTTATCGATTAAATGAAGTGTGTGTTTTTATATAATTGACTTTTAATATTTAATGAACATTTACAACATAGCTCCAATTATCGGCATCTGATAGTAGTGACGCCTTCATTCACCAGGTGTCCCTTAAATCAAAAGGTGAAATCAGTACATTCACCAGGTGACCCTTTATACTGATGCTAAAATGCCTGTCTGTAACGGCCTTCCCACGGGACATTGTCCACACAATCAACGTGGTGACAGTGTGAGATTACAACAGGGTGACCTAATGCTATGTGAGCACTGCACCATAAACCGATTTCTGCTGCAAACTCTTTTGGAAACAATTCCCACAACAAGAAAAAAATATTTAATAGTGGATGATGATGCTTTCACTGCAGTATATTGCAATAATTTATCTAATCTATATCAATACGACAAAAGAAGGAATTACAGACTATTTAGAAGCATGTGGCACATCAGATCATCAACACAAAGATAAGTTGTTGGCCATGCGGTTACATATGAGAAGATAAAGATAAAGAGAAGATAAAGTCTAGCTGTAAACATGATCAAAATCATTTTAAACCAAAAAAAATGGTGGAACAGTGATTGCCTTATCACATGTGAAAAGCAGGGACTCTGGTATGGTATATGGCGATCGTGTGGTCGCCAGGGTCATGTATATACATGTTATAAAGCTGCCAAGAAACTGTATCGAGCTGCCTGTAAGCAGGCCATTAATTGTAACATGAATCGTGTAACACACCAGATTAACTCTATGTACAGCGGACGAAACCTGAAGAGTTATGGAACCTGATACATAGTACAAAATGACATAAATCATCACACGACGATATCACTATACCCACCCTTGATAAATTCCTTAGAGATAAATTTAAGCGATCAACCATTAAAAGTGACGTGATACTTAACGCTGAACTAGATTCCTTCATAATGTTGACTTTAACGAGAAAAGTAATGTCCAAGTCTATGGTCATTAAATATATAAAGAAACTTAACCTATGTGCATCATCTGGTATTGACGGAATATTAGCTGAACATCTGAAATATGTGAATAATAGCAAAATAGTGGACTACCTTAGAGTAATGTTTATCATTTGTATCAAGTATGGAATTGTACCCACCTCATTTTCACATGGCTTGTTGGTTCCAATTTTAAAGAAGACAACACTTGATCCTACCATTGCTAGAAATTATAGATTACTATTTCGAACACATTATCGAAAATTCTAGAACTGTATATACTTGATGCATCTAGGAATCGTGTCCTTAGGGATCTACAGTTTGGGTTTGTCCCAGGTGTAGGCACTGATATGGCTACATCTCTGGCTAATGATGTGTTTCCTATTGTACTAAACGTGGATCACCTTTCTATACATGTTTGCTGGACTCCGAGGAAGCTTTTGACGCAGTTCAGCACTCTGTTCTTTTTTAAAAAAGCTTTAAATGTAGTACCTAATCACTGTTGCAGAGTAATGGTTCACTGGTACAGCTCTATTACTGTGCGCATTAAATGGAATAGTAAGCTAAAGGTGTGCAAGGTCACCCGACAGGGTGGACTCTCCTCTCCTTTCCTTTTTAATTGATTCTATCGAGATTTGTTAAGAGAATTGTCAAATAGTGCGAATGGCATAAATTAAAAAAAAAATGTATTGTATAATGTATTTTGCTACGCTGATAATATTATGCTTGCCAGTCTCACAGTCACTGGCTTGCACAGTATGATTATTCTAGCTAATAAATATATATCAGACCATGAAATTTAACTCTTTAAAGACTAAGTGTGTATCTTTCGGTCAAAATCATTTTGTCCTGTATGATCTTTCAATGGTGTGGCATTACCCAATAATGCCAGCATTAAATAACTGGGTGTTATTCTGGCTAATAAGCCGAGTGTACTTGTTCCTGATGGAATTGCCGCCTGTAGGAGAGCTTACTACGCCATGCAAGGTGCTGGATTTTGTAATGTGACAACTAACACTAACATGCTAGGTTACCTATGGCAGTCAGCTATTCGACCAGTTTTACTGTACGGCTCTAGTTCCGTTTATGTAAACAAAGAGTCAATGTTAAAAATGGAACAAATTACAAGCTAAACTGCTAAAGACAAGCATAGGTGTTCATAAGCTCTACAAAAGATCTCGTATTTTGCAAGCTCTCAACATTAGCAAAATAGAGTATAATCTAGTTCTTTAGGGCTGATCCGATCGGTGCTCTCTAGCTCTTCAAAGGCAACATCATTTTATATTCATCTAATCAAACAACATGCTTCATGTGAAATGATCCGTCACAAAGACCTGATTTCTATGGTCCAGCTGACATGTGAAAAGTACGGCATATCCTTCTTTAAATATATTTTTGATAACTCCTATTCATGAGTTATCAAGAATAATTTTACGAAAGGATGTGCCGTACAAGACGGTCTGACTGACAGCGTACGTCTACGATTAGAAAATAGCAAAGCACAAAACAGAACACTTTTAAACTTAATGCTAAGTGTCTTTTAATATTTATAAACATTATTTTGCAGTCACTGTACTTTTGTATGTACTCTTCTTTTGAAGGTTAATTGAATGAATGAATGAATGAATGAATGGATGAATGAATGAATGAATGACAACATGACACAGCAATATATTGTTGGCAGGTGTCAATCTAACACAAGGTGTGATGGTGTCAATCCTGTTAACGCTAACTGCAGAGATCAAAACATGTCAAAACATGTCACATTCAGTGGCATTATCAGTGACTTTGTCACGGATTTACTGCAATGTGTGAACTCATGAACCATAACAAACAACAACAACTCTGGGTTTAGTGCAATACATATTTAATCAGGTTGATACCATATTTCCAGTGCGTATGCAAATGTTTGAGCTGTCTGCATCGGTCCTCTCTGGTCACCTTGGTCCTCGTATCACCACCAGCCTGTCTCCAACCAATCCATCAGATCCATGCCTCCATGCGAGATCCCGTCTCTCCATGCAGCTCATCGCCACGTCCTCACCATCTGCCTTCAGTCACTGTGTGTCCCCCCTGGCGACATCACGATCCTCGAGCTCCGCCAGCACGTCTTGCCGTCGTCACAAGCTCACCACGTCTCACGTCTCGTTCATACGTAATGCTGGTCTCCCCAGTCAGCTTCACTGAAACACTTAAGTACCATTTAGTATCAGCATAATAGTGTACCAGGTACCCCCAGATTGGACAACGGCACTCGCTACCCGGGGCGAGTGTACACCGTTGCCATAGTGATGTACCCGGCATACAGTACTCCGGCCTAGCACCTTTGCGGTCCTACAGAGGCTAATTTTTGTGACAGACTTTGCTATACAAAAACTAAGAAAAGTGCCTATATTGTAATTGTCCACCTCTGTTATCGTGCTAGTACCGCTGTAATTTTTAACGAGACAAATATATCTGTAAATATTCGGTAAGAGTTGATGCATGGCTTCCAGCCTATAATGATTGGTATCAAATCTGCTCAGCATAACCCATCGAGATTGGTTGCAGGTTATTTTTCACATTATAAATCGAAAAATATTTGATTTATATTTGAGTAAAATTCAGGAAATTAATCCAGTCTCAAGGTGTGACAGATTGCTTTCTGATCAAAAGTTTGGAAAAATAAGACTGCTGATGAAATGTACACAGCTGCAAGAGCGGGCAGTATATTTCCCAATGCCAATAACGAAATTCAATATATGAATAAAGCAAGGATGAATAGTTCACATAGGAAAAGTCACTTACCTTTCACAAAAGCTGTAGATTGTAAAGCAGGATATTATGTAAATCAGGCACGTTGTAATGATACATCACAATTACAATCAGACATGCACTCTGTACTTAGGGTTCCTCAAATGGATTATGTGCAATCACTGTGTTAGCCAGCGACCCGTGCACCCGTCATTTGGACGGGTATAAAGTCAAAATGACGCACAGAAATTGTCCAAATTATTAACGAGGAAATGCACGGGCAGTTATGCAAGAAATGGGGAAAAACACGGGCAGTTGTCTAATCCTAGCTAAGACAGTGTGTGCAATCCCATGGTAGTCATGACCATACTGATTCCCATATGTCCAGAATTGATTCGGATCAACCCAAATTGAGGTTGCCAATTTACACTGGGAAAAGCACGTGGGAAGCCTCTTGGGTTCAATTTGAATTATGGAGTGAAAAATTTCACTGGGGACCACGAATCCAATCAGAACAATTTATATTATCTCTATTATTATATCTCAATTATCCAATAATGTACGGGGAGATATTTATCAGTTTCTCTCAGCTCTTAAACGTCGTTTTTGGTAGAAATATGTTGCCACAAACTGAAAGAGCACAATTACAGTCTATTAGAACACGGAAGTGTACTGAGGGGAAGGCCGACTCACTCATTTAGTTGCTAGGGCCGCTACTAGTCGGAAGTGAGCCGTAGTAGTAGCAATGGCGATGTCACGATGTAAACAGCTCACTCTGATGGTGTTAGTGTGTTGAAAATGCGAGTGTACGAAGGGAAATATGTAGCGAAAATAACAGATGAATAAGGTAAAATCGTATGCAATTCCCTCTCAGGTAGCCTAGCAGTCAACAAGTCGTCTGTATGCAGTTGCTCATTTCTGTTGTAAAAGCCTTTTTATTCCACGATAAAGACCAAATAGACGATAATAACAGCCTTTTACAATTAAATTAGCCACAATAGGCTACATGTGTTGTAGATGTAGGCTTAGTTTCTAGAGCCTGTAAACATGGTAAAGCAAAGGCGATGACCACTGATGACAGACATTCAAATCAAGCTGCCAGGGCCAATCCACCTCTGTCACGGGCCAAGCCCAAGTCAAGGTGAGGCCACGGCAGAAATGGGGGGGGGGGTCATTTTCTTTTTCTTACTGCTAGATTATTGTGAGGGAACACAATAATTATTGTGATGAACACAATAGTATTGCAAGTGAACTTGTCATGGAAGGGCCCTGTGGCTGTAGCCTACTCCTGGCCTACACCGTCACAGGTACATGGTCACCAGCTAGTCACTGTCAGTACATGGCACTGCAAGAACAAGCTGTAGCATTAAGAATGTTCTATCGCAGAGATATTTGCATACCAGTGTTTCTGGCTCTGAATAAAGTCAAAGTCGGGCAATATGAAGATTCTGACTCCAAATCTGGTGTTGGTGTCAGCACGCAGGCGCGGCAAACAGCAACCTAAGGCTCTCGCAACGCCAGGGGAGTTCAGGGATTTTTTTTTCAGAGAAGGCTTGAAATGGCTTCTAGTGATATCTAAAGGTGCATTTCAAACTTTGAAACAACTCATTTTTCACTAATCAGTGGCGGATTCATGGGAGCCTTTGCCCCCCTTATTTTCGCCGAATACTTTAAAAAGTCCCCTAAGTTGGCTAAAATTTAGCAAAAAATCTTGGGGGCAAGCCCCCAAAACCATGGGCGCCCCCCCTTTTTTCAGATCCTGTATCCGCCATTTTCGTCAGCATGGGATGTTTTTTCGTCAGGAGTGAAAGCTTGTCGACGATATGACGACAGATCACAAACACTGCATACTGGGTAGTTCTAGTCCTATAGATCTAGCTATTTATGATCATTATGATAAAATATAATTAAGGACTACTCTAACAAGTTGTATGCCTTATATAATTAGTTATTAGGCTATATGATATATGAGCTATAGCCTATAATACTGATTATGGGACAGTATGCAGCTAATTCAGGGTAAAGTAGGTCTACGTCGAAAGGCCTTTCCCACAGAATTTCTAAATGCTAGTGCCAGTCATTTCCTGATTTCCCGTCAAGATTTATTTTTTCCCTTTGTTAGATAATAAACAGACTACTTCCATATGGTAACCTACCCTCTTAGCTGCCTAGAGTGGGGATTCTACATAATTTTGAGAAATACATCACTAAATTGTTCTTCCAGTCAGTTATTAAATATAATTTACCTTGTTCTTCCAGTCAGTATATAAATATAATATATTTAACCTGTGCTTATTGTTATAATCTTTATGGATATCTGGATAACGCCACATTGATCAACATACAAGTCTTTAGCTTTTTGCGCTATTATGCATTATTTTAGATTTATTAAAAAAATTCAGCCTTGGCATTCAAAGTGTCATTATACATATTATTTGGTTTTCCATCAAACATTTAAACATATACATCAATATGGGACTAATATCAAATATTTATATTACATACATTATTAAATATCCACAGTATATATACACTGTAAGCAAAAAAGTGGTCTTAGCATTCAAAGTGTCATTTTATATATATTTTCTTCATAAACATGTAAACATAAACATGAATGTGAGATTAACACAAAATAATAATAATAAATATAATGATAAATATCCACAGCATGAGTTAACTTTTATATAATAGCTTATTGGAGGCAGATATCCGCACATTTGAATTTTACCGCAAATTAGAGTTAGCGATAATGACGCGCGTATCTTAAATATGTAGTTATAAAAAACAATTGGCCCTAGATTTTTTACCTTTTTAACTTCCGGTCTCCTGGGGACATAATGGGGACACTTTTTGCGAATTAGCTTGCTTCTAAGTAGCACGCAACAAATATAACAGATTTTCAAACTTGAAACATATTTTATAATGTTTGTATTTTTTAGGCGCCAGTATTGATAAAAGGGTTGAAAAAATATTCAAAATTAAATCTGGGCAAAAATATTTTTTAGTGACCTACATGTGGATATGGCCGACGGCTATGAATAAAACAATAGTGAAAATAAGTAAAACTACTACTATTTTGAACAATTTTTCGAATTGCTGTCAATTTTATTTTGGTGTCCTTCTAAAAAGTGGTAAAATTTGCCCTAGGACTTAAACCATCCTGTTTGGCAAAAAAAAACAAAACTCGTCCCAATGGTCAAGCTAAATAAAAATCGCAGTGAAAATTTCTTAGCTTTTGTGAGTACGAGGGCTAGATCTGGCTCCCGGCCTACTTGTGATTCAACCAGCGGAGTGGGTGATCGTCTCCACCTGCTCCCGCTGGATCAACCACGAAGCTGCCGCCGCGTTCGACATTCCATCACCATCCTGGGGTCCATCTGAGACAGTGCACAGCGAAGTTGAAGCTTTATCAATAAAGCATCAATAATCATCATCGAGTCAAATACGAGTTATTTATGTACCGTCGCCCAGACGGGAGTTAGAATAGGCTTGGAACTTCGACTCAAGTTTCATAACCTATTAAGCTTACTAGCTCGTTAAAAATAATCAGGGCAGGTACTCTAAATGTCAAGGAAGGTTTGCCAACTTAGAGCACATTGAGTGCCATTCTTTTGGATATTACAGTAGATTTTGTCCACAGAAAAAGGGTAATAAGCCTGAGAAATATCCTGTCATTAATCCTGTGAGATGAGTTGAAATAATTCGAACAACTAGGGAGGACTGTGTCTGCCGACCAAGGTGCAGTCCAAAGTGTACATGTCATAACTGAATGCAAACATGAAAATAAAATAGTCAGGCCATTAAAAAGTAACAGAAGTGATAATGTTAAATTGAGTGATAGGTCAAACACTTCTATGCAGAATGGTACAGAAATTGACAAATCAAGAGATCATTTAAAAACAAGTGTTCAGGATTGTTCCAAAGGTGAAAGGTCACATGAACATCCAGATAAACAAATTCTAAAGACACTGTTGTGTTAAATAATACAGAAATTAGGAAAACAACAGATTATGTGAAAACACGTGTTCAGGATTGTTTCGAATGTGAAAGGTCCCATGAACATCCATATAATTATTTTTCTAAGGATCAGCTAGGTGAGCAATTAGCAATCTTTTTCTGAAACAGGTGTTAGGCCAAGGAAACACTAAGCGGATTGTTCTGAAAAGAATGTTGGGTGTCAGAAAGAGTTAAAGGAAGTACCATGACTACAGTTAGTAATGACAGCAAGTTGGTCATTTTGCATTTGATTGAGTTTAAATTTCTCAGAACATTCTCATATATGCATTCCTGAAACCACACAGTTTGTTTTAAAACAAAAATTAGTAGTAAATACAGTAATGTATGTATATAAATACATGTATGTATGCATGTAGATGCGGTAAATGGTCTAGCTATCTGGCACAGTCATCCAGATACATGTATCAACAACATTGAAAAAATTAGGCTATTTTGGTGGATAGATGTAGATAAAAAAGTAGGTCAAAAGGCCTAGGGTGATATGAAGAAAATCAGCAGCAGGATGGAGATGAGAGAGAGGGAATGAAGGACAAATTAAGAGAGAGAAGGAGAAAACAAAGTAGAAGAAGAATAAGTACAAAAAAATATATAAAAAATAAAGATAGGATAATTATAGGAAGAGGATGAAAGGAGAATTGAAGGAGGATGAAGAGGAGGATCATGAAAGAATGAAGAGGGAAAGAAAAATAGAAATATGAAGAAAAGGATAAGGAGGAGAAGGCGGGACATTGAAAACAAAGAAAAAAAAGAAGGGGAATGAATGAGGAGGAGGAAGAAGTGGAGACTGAAGAACAGAAAAAATTGAAAGAAGAGAATGAAGGAGAAAGAAAAGAGGAAGACTAGATGGAGATGAGAAAAAAGAAGAGGAGTATACTGTGATGCTAATGAAAGAAAGTAAATAGAAGCAGGATGAATAAGGGAGGAGAAAGGGTAGGTAGAGGAAAAGGAGAATGAAGGAATGGAATAGAGAGATAAATGGAAAGAAAAGGGAGAGAAGGAGAAGATGGAAAAAGAGAAGAAGAGAGAAGAAAGTAAAATATAGAAGGATCCATGATGAAGAAAAGCTGGAGGAATAGGGAGGAAAAGCAGAATGGAGGAGGAGGAGTAGAAGTAAGATGATAGAGAAGGAATGAAGAAGAGGAAAAATGGAAGAGGATACATAGGAGGAATTGGAAGAGAAAGAACAGGAAGATGAAAAAATTAGAAAGAAAACTAAAAAGGACTGGGACTTGACCCTGAGTACCGAAATATCACTGCTCTTGTTGCCGAGCAGATTCATTATAAACATGCACCTTTTTCAATTGATATGTTTTAATTTCGCTAATGTATTGTTAGTGTGTCCTTCATTTTCAGTGTATTCTTTTTAAATTTGTGTTTTGTGATTATTAAAGCGGCTTATCATAAGCCTTTTGCAGGTCTCCTTTGTATTTTTATAATTATTTGCGTGTATGTATGTTTCAAGCATAAATAAACAAACTGAATTGAATTGAATTGAATTGAATATTACTATTATTAGTAAGCTCTGGAAATAATAAATTGGCTAATTAGCAAGATAGCAAAGATGGCTGCAGTGGAAGGTGGAGACTCTCATATTTGCCACGTAAATATAACATCCAGTGTCAAGGATTAAATAACAATATGATTATTCATCCTTTCTTCACAATTTTTTATAAACATTCTCTTATTTGTCACCTTCTACAGTCACCAACATTCCTCAAATCTTCATATCTTTTTTCGAAACACTGGTTCAATACATTTGAAAATCGGCTAATTTTCATTTCAAAAATGGTTTAAAATTACATTTCCTTATATATATTAATGTAAACCCTGCCAGGGGAGGGGGGGGGGGGCGCTTTTTGTTTTTGTACGTGTGGCCGCACCCGTAATTTCTTACCCAGATAGATTTACAAAACCGCTTCTCGGATTCATACGGTGTTCCAGATACTGATAACTAAAATTATGTCCTAAGCTGCATCAATTTTTCAGGAATTTTAAAAAAAATCTCCGGGTCATGTCGGCCATCTTTGCTCCTTTGTCGTCAAATTAGGACCTTGTCACCCTGATAACTTCAAAGCTGCTTATCCGATATACTCAATATTCAACATACTGCATAGTAGTAATAATTTCTAGAGTTAGTCAATTTTTCACAAAGTTTGGGGAAATATTTGGGTCATGGCGGCCATCTTTATTCTTTTTGACTCAAAATTTAGCACCTTGTCATGCCCTAAAGCTGCTAGCATCTGCCTCAAAATATATTACTTGATAATTACATGTACAAATTGATTATCTGGTAAGATTATAAATAATTTACAATTTTTATTTGAAAAGTTTGAGGGGGAGCCTTCTTGGGTGTTTACATGATAAATATGTACATCTAGTTTCTCTCTATATATATATAAATATAAAGAATTCACTGAGCAGTTAGTATGCCGAAGATCTGATTTTCACCAAAGTTTTCTTGAGCATTATATGATTTATTAAGTCTCCATCCACTATGTGGTGGAGACTTATTGTTTTAGTGCTGTCTATTGTTGTTATTATTATTATTATTATTATTATTATTCAACAATTTGACGACGTAAACACTCTCCAGTCGCCAATATTTATCCGATCTTAGCCTACAGGGCTATGAAAGAAAATAAAAAGAAGTTGTTTATATGATTTTACTTGTTTTGTTAATATTCATTTTGCAAAGCAGAGGGGTTGATAAATACCTGAGCCAATAAGATTTGGTGCCCCCCTCCCCTACTTACCTTAACTGTGACCGGTGGTGGTTATGCTCTAACTAGTTGTCTGCTAATGGTGGCAGATATTTTTCTTTTCCTTTTGTGAATTGGTAGAGTAACCATAGTTTAAATGTTATCAAATGATATTTAACAATTAGTTAATGTAGAGTAGATTTGATTTAAAATAAATAAATTTAATCATGGGAAAAAAAATATTTTTTGTAATTATGCATGTTTTCTTATACAGACAGAACAGAACAGATTAATTCAATTATATAAATAATTTGCTTGCTTGTTTAGACAGCCTAAATGTACACTCAGCCAAGATTATGTGGGCATACTAGGCCCTACTAGTTTTTAAAATTCGACATCCCTCCACTGTCTTGATAGCAAGCTACACGATGTTGTTTAGCTGTGGTGGAGGCCCGGGGTGGAGGGAAATGAGAAGGGGAGTATGGACTAATATAATTTCAAAAACAAAGATAATACTTAAAATTCTCATGAAAGGAGGCATTCTTGGACCGATCAGCTATTTAGTAGTGGAGTAGATTACAAACTAGAAAAAGTTGCTCGGAAACGAAAACAGCCTTCCGTTATCACTCGACCACTATTTTTAAATTGTTTACTAAAAAAAAATTTAATTGGCCGACTGGCGGCCATTTTGGATTTTTTAGTGTGAAATTTGTCATCCTTTGGTGATAAATTACATTTTATTTTATATTCATGGTCCAGTCGTTTTGCATTTCTTGAGTTAAGTAAATATTACAAAATTCGAAATGGCCGCTGAACGGCCATTTTAAAATTGTTTGATCCCAAAAGTTAATTAGGTCATTGGCTGACATAGCTGAACATATTTGCCAAATTAAAAGATCTGCTGGCAACCTTTTCCTGAAATGGGATAACGAACATTTCTTCGTTAGTGGCCATAGTAATTAAAGGGTTGATGATATGGGGATCAAAGTGTCACCAAAACAATTCCTAGTGGTATGTGATGGCTATGTGAAGTATGAGGAAGCAGAAGTTGATAGATTAGTAGCTATCTTGAAAACAAATAACTGCGGCGGCGGACCGTGTGGAATACAGTAAGCAGCCCTCCAAGAAATAAATTACATGAGGCCAACCAAGAATAAATTACAATTATGCCCCCCCCCCCATAAATTACATGAGGCCAACCAAGAATAAATTACAATTATGCCCCCCCCCCCCCAGATTCACTGGTGTCAGAGCTTGTGCTGGTTAGTTCTCAAACAGGAATCTAGGAAAAATAATAATAAACCCACATTATGAGCTGACTGATTATCATCGTTAGAATCCCCTTCACATCCGGTCTGTATGCTTACATGCCTTATCCCTCGTGTTATATAGGCCTATACATAAAATCGGAACAAGACTTGGGGTTTGTTGTCGTGAAAACAGGGTCCGGGACATTTAGACTGGACATGGCCGATTACACGTGTTCTTACATGAACAGAAAAAGGTTTAGCTAGAAAATGGTTTCAAACCAGCCATTATCGGAATTATATAGATGAAAACGTGCAGTCCTGCTAGGACTATCGCCGGATCAAGGAGATGGCACAGTGGAACATACATGGCATACAGAATAAGTTTGTGATGGCAGGCCTAGCACATACACACCCCTCACATAGGCTTATACAGTGCTCCCTTTATGGTAGGTTGTTCAGGCTGGCAGGAATCGGTTACTATGCCAACTGCACCCTCCTTGCGTCAGGAGACTACAGTAGCATGTATGTAAACACCCCAAATTGACAGATGGAGTCTTGTACAAGTTCGTAGACTGTATTTGGTTAGGCATTCATTCATATTGAAATGTAGAAAGAGGCCTAGCTGGCATGTCACAGGCAATGCCTACCGGGCACAGACAATACCTAGCTGTTAGATCTATTTATTTTACATCAATTTGATAGTTTGAAAATAACCGAAAAATGCCATTATTGCATTTGGTAATAGTAGTAGGCCTAGTAGGTTTATTATCTTTTAATAAAGCTAATATTATCTGGCTCATCTATTTCCGATTTAGTTATGGTGTGTAAGACTAATAGGCTCAACCCCCGGGCTGAACCTAAGCTCCCACCTACAAAACGGTTAGGCCTACGGTATTACACCTGCAATTATCTGCTGTCCAATGTAAAGATGCTTTAATTCTTTTTTATCTGGTATAGCCTACATGACGCAACAGTTTACCATAATTGAATAAAAACATTCCACATTGACTGCATTACTTTTGTTGAGACCATTCTTGCTATGTCAATGTGATATGTTCATGCCAACACGGGACATTGCCATTGTGCCCAGATTGGTTTGCTACCTTGAGTAGTCGTCAGGGAAAACTAAAGGAGAGCTGGGGGCGAGATCGGGGTAATTGTAGTGTGGTTGTCTAGCCTGATACTCAGGGATCTGATGTTTGTAACTCTTGGTATCGTGTCTAGGTTTCAGAGCAATTGACACTTGTCGGAAGGCCCGGGCAGCCCGGCTATAAGGCTAGCTAACTAAACAAACACACATTGGGGCTGTCTAGCTGACTGATTCCCTTCATTCATTTTGTGGCTTCCCTCGATCTAAAAATAGATAGTCAACAACACAAAATAAAACAATAACAACAACCTATTGTTGACAAAACGCTCGCGCATGCCGGAATGAGACGACTTAGAACCTTTAAATGAATGCTCCCAAGAAATAAATAAACAGTTAAATAATTGTGGGACCGAAATTGTTGTTGTGAGGGGACAATCACAGGACTGTTCTCATAACGACAGCATTGTAATAGTAAACCGTATGGGTGCGGTAGCTATGAAGGTATGAAGGTACCTCTAACAGTAAATGGGCATCAGGTAGATGCCATAGTAGACACAGGGGCAGCTGTTAAGTGTAATTAGTCAACAAACGTTCTTCACAATTTCTAAAAACGAACTGCCTGAACTTGGACAAACAAATGAGTGTCTAGTTGTGGTAAAACTATGAAAACGTAAGGAGTTGCTGATATTTCTCTGTGCATCGGTGGTCATAGTTTGACATGTCCAGTGTTTGTAGCTCCTAGCTGTGATGCTTTTGTGTTGAATGGTGATATAATACACCAAGAAAATATCACTGTTAACATGAGGAAAGGTTTGAAATTAAGAGGGAAATGGATAACAAGAAAGGTAGATACTCAAGATGGGATAGTCAGCAAGGTCTCATTAAACTGTAATATATATAAGCCTCTATATATTTTTTAATTATTGAATAAAATATACAATACAAAATTGCAATGTAAAATCATTAAATATTTTTAAATACTTATTAATCAAGAGTAAAGCATAATATCATTGGCCGAGTCGGTGTTGTATCAGAGGAGCAACTGGATGACCCAACACCGACCTGGTAGGCCTATCTGGCAAGTGGCCTTCTTCTGACTGCGATAAAAAGGTGCCAAGTGAGCACAGACAATCACCCCTTACCAGTTCAAAGCTTAGGCAACCCGCTTGGTCTGGCTCGACCACAAACCAGCTCAGAGTGAGCATCTGTGCATGCTTGGCGTAATATATGTTCAGATGCTGGTATATATACACCATTAATACACTCAGGCCACCAATCCAGTGTCGGACCAAAGACTGTCCACCACCTGCGGCACGGGCCAAACATCAACCTGACACAGGTTAAACTTCCAGCCCAGGAAGCACAAGACCTACCCATACCCAGATCAATGTTGGGCCAGCGTCGCAGACGGTGAACCAACACCGAACCAGTGACTCGTGTTTGCGGAGTGCTAACACTGGGCCAGTGACTGTGCTTGCTGAGTGCCTGTTGTGACATAATAAATAATCAATGAATAAAATAAGCTTAGGCCCACCCAGCAAACACAAGACGTCAGCCCAGTTCTGGGCCAACCTGGATCAACGACGTCGACGATGGCCAGCATTGGTCCAACCTTAGGTGAACGTCACACGCTTGCTGGGTATATCTTGAAAACACCATGAATAGCAAGAAAAATGTAAACTCAACTGACACGCCAGCAAGCATGATACACCGAACTAATGACGGCACGCAGATTTCGACAAATGAAATATATCAAACGGCATGCATGTGCGTAGGAATAGTAATTAGATATATAGTTGTATGAGAGATACTTCAATTATCACTCCTCCGTAGGAAAGTAGATTTGATAATTACACACAGCAATTATATAGAAAGTAGAGGAATGGAAATGTGAAGTATCTGTAAAAAAGGATAACAGTGGCTAAGGGCTGTAAATAATTATTGCTATTTATATTTTCAGTCATTTTTTTCAATTACAAGCATCAACAAATTTGTTTCACTACATTTTCAATGTGAACCATTTCGCAGTATGATATATTTTTTGTTTTCTCTGCATCTCACATAAAATAAAAGGTATTAGTCCTATTTGTTCTGTATTCTGTTTGCATATTAACCAATATTTATTAATGATAAAAGCAATTAATTATATGACTTTATCACTGTGATGTTTTTTATTCCCAGAATAATAGTACCTGCATCAATATTTAATCTCAAGATACGTGAAATAATTGCCCAGAACCTACTTGTTTGATTGTATGTATACAATAAATAGTCTACGGTTACATGCTTTGCGCTACAGACAAAACAACTATCATCTTCAGGAATGCGCCATCGTTTTAAACTGGATGCACATGAAAGAATATTATTTATAGTTTTAAAGTTAAATTATTTTATCTTAATTTATTTTATTTTTAAAATTTTACATGTAAAGACATATTTTTCTTCAGTTTCATCTTTTCCTAATACTTGTATCCATTACCTACAACTTGTCGGTGCGACATGTGTGTACGATATGTATGTTTTGTAGAATATCTTCGAATGTATGGTGGTGTGTGGTGTTGGATCTGTTTGTCCATTGGGAGTATTGTTAATGATTGTTGCACAAAATTGTTTTAATGTTTTTTTTAAATTATTATTACCTCACTTATCCAATTATGCCTGTTTGTTAGTTTTTGAAAAATAAAGTTTTCATCAATTTTAGCGTCGGTCATTTTAATATCCTTCACGAAAACCAATCCGCTTTCTTGCCAATGTTTATAGTTTAATACTTGATGGTTATTTGTTTGTTTATTGTAAATAGATATATGACAATTACCCCATAGTTGTTCCTCCAGTATTTTTTGTTTTATTATATTTAGCATAAGCTGATACTATTTCCGGATAAAATTTAGGTATTATTTGTAACATAGGTAGCATTTCTTGTTTAAAAAGTTCGTATTTGTAATTATGTCTGGCTGTGCTGTCTTGTGTAGGTGGTTATTGCCTAACATTGACCAATTTGCCAGCGGGTTTAATAGTATTCTATTTATCCAGGATGCTTTTATCGCAGCAAAAAATATTTCCACATCTACCATATTAGTTCCGCCTTCAGATATTTGAATATACATTAACTTTCGATTTACACTCTTTTGCCACATGTAAATTTAAAAATATATTTTTAAATTCATTTTTGATGCTTCAAGGAACCCAGTTATTTTGTGCGACATAAGTTAATTTAGTTTTTTTATTGTAATCTTACCAAATATAGAGAGATCTCTTTTTTTCCATGACTTGATCATTTTCTCTATCTTTTTCATTTTACTATCATAATTTAGTGTAGTAAATTTCGTTCGGTCACTTACTACGTATAATCTAAGACATTTAATTGGTTTATTTAAAAACTGTATACCTTCTATTTTTTCACATATATTTTTAAATAATCCTATTCCCATGCCAACTGTTTTGTCTATATTTATTTTCTAACCTGATACTATACGTGGGAAATGTCGACACTGAACTGGTATCAGGCCGCAAGATACATTACACTAAAGTTAATATGAATTACCCTTATTTTTATAATCTTAGAAACACTCCATGGTCCGCACTTCTAGGTATCAGGGTATGTTATTGCCAACAAAATTAACTTATTCTATAGACTAACTTCTTCTAAATGTATGCCTATTCAATCATTATTATGTAGCTTTCCGTGTTGATGAACGTCTTAACCACCATTCAATTGTATTGACTGTATTGGAGCCATTCTTTTGGTTAAAGTTAGTTCACAGATGGTCTCAGACCATCACTTTCTACAGCGTGAATTGTCACCCAATAGCTGATAATTTATTATTATATAATTGATCGTGTCTAGACTAATAGATGGGTTCAGATCTCAATACCTATACTATTAATTAACATTTTAATATTATTATTAACTCGACTATGAATCTGATTGCTGAAGAGTCCAGTGATCATAGTATATACTGTATGTTTTTTTTTAAATGTGAGGTCTTCAAATTAATGTCCATATTATTTATCTAGAGGTCCTATGAAATGGTCTAAGACCATCACGTTTTGCCAATGTCCATGTAGATAGTTTGAGATAAACACATCATGGCATATTGCTTGTAATTAAAATTGTCTAAAGCAATCACATCCCGCTATATATATAATGTTGGTAGATGGTTTAACACCATCATGCTCAAGTTATTTCCATCATGCTGGTCGTTGGCCATATAGACTATAGTCTACATTTAGATGGTTAGACGGTCTAAGACCGTCACATCATGATTACATAAATTTAGATGGTCTAAGACCGTCACATCATCCTCAGATATCTTTAGGTGGTCTAAGACCGTCCCCTCTTGGTCATATACATTTAGATGGTCTAAGACCGTCCCGTCTTGATCATATACATTTAAATGGTCTAAGACCGTCACAGCATGAGTACATACATTTAGATGGTCTTAGAAGACTGTTACATTTTTCTTATATACATTTAGATGGTCCAAGACCGTCCCCTCTTGGTCATATACATTTAGATGGTCTAAGACCGTCCCCTCTTGGTCATATACATTTAGACAGTCTAAGACAGTCACACCTTCCCCATATACATTTAGATGGTCTAAGACCGTCCCCTCTTGGTCATATACATTTAGACGGCCTAAGACAGTCACACCTTCCTCATATACATTAAGATGGTCCAAGACCGTCACCGCTTGGTCATATACATTTAGATGGTCTAAGACCGTCACCGCTTGGTCATATACATTTAGATGGCCTAAGACCGTCACACCTTCCTCATATACATTTAGATGGTCTAAGACCGTCACCTCTTGGTCATATACATTTAGATGGTCTAAGACCGTCCCCTCTTGGTCATATACATTTAGACAGTCTAAGACAGTCACATCTTCCATATATACATTTAGACGGTCTTAGACCATCCCCTCTTGGTCATATACATTTAGACGGTCTAAGACAGTCACATCATCTTCATATACATTTAGATGGTCTAAGACCGTCCCCTCTTGGTCATAAACATTTAGATGGTCTAAGACCGTCCCCTCTTGGTCATATACATTTAGACAGTCTAAGACAGTCACACCTTCCTCATATACATTTAGATGGTCTAAGACCGTCCCCTCTTGGTCATATACATTTAGACAGTCTAAAACAGTCACATCTTCCATAGATACATTTAGACGGTCTAAGACCGTCCCCTCTTGGTCATGTACATTTAGACGGCCTAAGACAGTCACTCCTTCCTCATATACATTTAGATGGTCTAAGACCGTCCCCTCTTGGTCATATACATTTAGACAGTCTAAGACAGTCACACCTTCCTCATATACATTTAGATGGTCTAAGACCGTCCCCTCTTGGTCATATACATTTAGATGGTCTAAGACCGTCCCCTCCTTGTCATATACATTTAGACAGTCTAAAACAGTCACATCCTCCATATATACATTTAGACGGTCTTAGATCATCCCCTCTTGGTCATATACATTTAGATGGTCTAAGACCGTCCCCTCTTGGTCATATACATTTAGACAGTCTAAAACAGTCACATCTTCCATATATACATTTAGACGGTCTAAGACCGTCCCCTCTTTGCCATATACATTTAGATGGCCTAAGACAGTCACATCTTCCTCATATACATTTAGATGGTCTAAGACCGTCCCCTCTTGGTCATATACATTTAGACGGTCTAAGACAGTCACATCATCCTCATATACATTTAGATGGTCTAAGACCGTCCCCTCTTGGTCATATACATTTAGATGGCCTAAGACAGTCACATCATCCTCATATACATTTAGATGGTCTAAGACCGTCCCCTCTTGGTCATATACATTTAGATGGCCTAAGACAGTCACATCATCCTCATATACATTTAGATGGTCTAAGACCGTCCCCTCTTGGTCATATACATTTAGATGGCCTAAGACAGTCACATCATCCTCATATACATTTAGATGGTCTAAGACCGTCCCCTCTTGGTCATATACATTTAGATGGCCTAAGACAGTCACATCATCCTCATATACATTTAGATGGTCTAAGACCGTCCCCTCTTGGTCATATACATTTAGATGGCCTAAGACAGTCACATCTTCCTCATTTACATTTAGATGGTCTAAGACCGTCCCTTCCTGGTCATATACATTTAGATGGTCTAAGACCGTCACATCTTCCTCATATACATTTAGACAGTCTAAGACAGTCACATCTTCCTCATTTACATTTATATGGTGTAAGATCGTCCCCTCTTGGTCATATACATTTAGACGGTATTAGACCGTCACATCATGATTACATACACTTCGATATGGTCTAATATTGTTAAGACTGTCACATCTTCCTCATTTTACACTCAGTGGCGGAACTAGGCGAGCTTCATATCCAGGGCTCCCCAAACAAAAACTTCCATAAATATTTGGGCCGAAATATTATGCTCTAGTGATGGTGAGGGTGTGTTGTTTGTCTGATCCATAATTAGACCCTTCGACGAGAGGAGATGATGGAGCCAGCGAGAAGTTACACCGGAACCAGCCATGTTTGATGGTAAGGGTGTGTTGTTTGTCTGGTCTACAATTAGACCCCTCGACGAGAAGACGTGCTGGAGCCAACTAGAACCAGCCAGAACATGAACAGTAAGAAAATGCTGCACCTTATTATCATTACAGAACGTTTGCCGGAATTGCCATGGCAACACAAATATAACCCCTTTGTTATCAGTGTTGCAAACATAGTAATTATACATCGTAGTTATCATAGTGTGCACCATTTATTGCATTTGTTTCTACAATTTAAACATTCTACAATTCACACATCATAAATATGATCATTCCTGCCGCTTGGTGTGAATGATGCAGTAAATTCATGTGGCGACATATGCATGATATAATACATTATTAGTATTGTTATTTTCAGGAATGGTGAAGTTTGTTTTCTTCCACATATACAGAGAGCTGCGTATTAAGCTATTGCAAACATTCGTGTTAATGTAAATTAACTATGTTCTCCAGGAATCCAGTTGGTTCTGTATCTCAGTAAGATAACCACAAATAAACTGACAACAACTTTGCGTCGTTTTAAGCGTTACATGATTTTTATTATCTTTTGCATCATAATTATATTTTAACACATTATTCAGTTCTCGGTGATTAGATCTTTTGCGTCTCGGTGTAGTTAGCTGTTTTCACTGTATCCCCCAGGAATCCAGTTTGTCCTTTATCCTGGGAAGGTAATCGAGGGGAAAACCTGAATGATGCCATTTCCTGGAAGTGAAAAAGATATATATTAAGAGTCCAAACGAATGGGCAATGGCGCATAACAACATACATCATTGATTTGATTGATTGACGGACTGACTGACTGACTAATTGTCAAGATTTACGCCACATTTGTTCACATGTATGCTAAACTGGACCAGAATAACCTCCTATGGATGTTGAGATGAATAAGATAAAAATGCCCCCAGACACATGATTCGAAATTTAAGCACTGGTGGCCTTAGGCTGAGTAAGCTACATGTCGCTCATGGAGACTGCCAACAATAATGTATCTTTATGAATGAGCAGTAAGGTAACTAGCGACACAGGTACAGCAGTATTGGCAATATACTATTCATCTATACTTTTATGTCGCTATTATACATACCAATAATCACCACCATAACACATCATCATTATGCATCAAAAAATAGCAGGTAGAATACTGCCATATCATCATTTTACATACCAAACGTGACCAAAAAGAATATTTATACATCATCATTATACATACCAAGCACAAAGGTGGCCTAAAGCCCGATTCATTTCATTTATACATACCAAGACTGACCAACAAGAATACTTGTATATCATCATGAGGCATAACAAGCGTGACCAGATAGAATACTTGTATATCATCATTAAGCATAACAAGAGTGACCAGATAAAATACTTGTATATCATTATCATACATACATGTTACGTAACAGATCCAGTCCATTCCATCTCAGCTCATTGTCCCTCACGGTGACCAGGACTCCCAACATGAAGGCCCTCTCTAGACGTCTACACAGTTCTTCAGAATCTGTGACATCAGGGAGGAGGCCTGTCAGTTTCGCTGCCTGGTATCTCTTACCAGGGTTCGGATGTGCTTCCTAAAAACACAACAAACTCAATAAGCTCAGTAAATGTATTATTGTAAAATTTATATGATGTTACGAGCCCCATAGCATAAATATGTTATAGTCAAATCGAAACATAAAAAAACATAATTGCGGTACCATCAAAGATGATATGTGATATTATACTCAATGCAGGGATCACGACGAGATAAAAGAGAAATAATTCGTCTGAAATTGGTTGACGTTTAAGTATAGATTGATCGTGATGTTGTTATCACACTAAAACAATTGTCATTTACTGCCTTTGTTCATTCATTTTTCTGTATTATAACTCGTAACCATGACAATGTACTAGATCTGCTTAATGTAGCTGAATTGTCTGCCGAGCAATACAGCAGCATTGGTTTAGTCCATGAACTCAGATATAAATCACAACAAATGATGAAACCAAAAAAATATAGCATATAATGTAAACTGTCCTGGTAATCTCATAATCCAAAAAGAACCCTTGAAGTCATTCACAACAACTCATAATCCAACAGTAACATTATACGATTATAGATGTCTCACATGAAGGTTATAGTATACTACAAACCAGGCAGAAAATACGACAACTTGAACCAATGTTGGGATAGTTTTGTGCCAGCATAGCAGACGTTCATAGAACATTCAAACCACTTTGGTTCAACGTCTTTTGTTTGCTGGGTAGTAGTTTCATTGTTTACTCTGCATAACCACGTGACACACTTACCGTCTGGATCCCTGCCGGGAATTCACATGTCATCGATATGAGTGATTGACCAGAATAATATTCAACGTCCTTCCTCACATCCCAGGAGCCGCCATCAGGCTGAGGCTACAAAACACACATGGTAATCACAGCGGGGAATTATTAATGAATGGTATCAGTAAAAATGCTAACTTTATGTGACCTTTTTTATTAAATGCATGTTTATTATTCTAACAATTTCACCATTGTGTATATATAGTGTTCACTTGCTGTTACACCAGTTTTAATTACATCACTGTTTTTATGCAAATGATTATATCTCGTACTAGCATCCACAAGGGACGGCATGACGTAAGGTGAATCGGTTTTGCAGTATAACAAAGTAAAAGTAAAGGGGTTAAATTATGACGTTATAAAAACCACATTATCAGGTTGAAAATAACGTGATTCTGTTAACATTGTCGTCTGCAGAATGGCAACCACAAGGTGATTATGTTAACATAAGCCTATTGAATTTGCTATGATGCATATATTTTCTTTATTATTAGTAAGCAGGTGTGTCAGGGAATAGTGTGGGTTATCAGTCGGTATTTTACCAGTTTTAACTAAAATGTAAGGATTAAAAAATACATATCAAGATTGACTGGAAATCATTCAAGAAATATCACCTTCAATGTTGTTGTGTGCATAATTAGAAGGCTATACCACCCAAAATGTAAAAAAAACTATGGTTTGATCAAATAGCACCGATATGGCCCTTTTTAGTGGAAGAGTCACATATTGTGTATATGTAACTAGCTATTATAGCAAGACGACTATTATGTAGCCATGTTTGGCATTATTTGTTATCATTAACTTGGCAGTTAGGTTAAGATAACAGTATATGTGCTGTCATGCTATTTGTGATGTACATCACTTAAGCTCTAAAAAAAAATTCACACAACAAAAGAGGAGTTATAATGGCTGTAAATGGGTGTTAGATGTTAGCATAATATCATTACCAGATACGAAGATATAATATAAGTTACGATACATAATCAAGCTATAGTGTCATTATCAGGTAATTTTTTTTTTTTTTAGAAGATATAATATAAGTTACGCCACATAATCAAGCTGTAGTGTGTTTTATACGATGTTTGTTCTACCTGCTTTGCATTTGATGGTTTGAGAGTCTCTGCTGAAGCTGTGTGTGTGTTCTTTAGTTTCCGTAAATCTGTTATTGCCTGCAATAGTAAACGCATAACTTTATAACACTCCATGTAGCGATATTCTTTTCATCATACAGCGTATCCACCATGTTCAGACATTATATTGGCATCAGTAAATCTGACATATGTGCAGTCAAGTGGCAGTGAATGGATTTGTATTCCACTGCAGAATCACAGATTCCAACCACTGTACCCCGACTGCTGAACTAAAACTATGAGTATATAGTAAAACTACAAAACCATTCTAAGTAGGCTTTTATGTATTTGCCTTATGACTGTAAATCCCTTATGTAACAAAATGCATATGAACTATATTATGTGTTAAGAGTGGTAAAGTATAACTGTACGTTGAATGTTCTCAGAATATTACAACATATGAGCTATATTATGTGTTAAGAGAGGTAAATTATAACTGTACGTTGAATGTTCTCAGAATATTACAACATGAATGTGTCACAATACGTCAGGGGGTGTTCCTTGGGTCGTTACTATAACATCATGTCTATGTTAAAGCTACATCGCAGCCCCTCCTCTTATCAGCATACACATGCCATCTAAAAAAACACATGGCAGCCCTTCCTCTTACACGTATAAACAAGTCATCTAAGATAACTACATAGCAGCCTATTCCTCCCACCTGTCATATCTGCCCCCTCCTCTTACCTGTCATATCTGCCCCCTCCTCTTATCTGTCATATCTGCCCCCTCCTCTTATCTGTCATATCTGCCCCCTCCTCTTACCTGTCATATCTGCCCCCTACTCTTACCTGTCATATCTGCCCCCTCCTCTTACCTGTCATATCTGCCCCCTCCTCTCACCTGTCATATCTGCCCCCTCCTCTCACCTGTCATATCTGCCCCCTCCTCTCACCTGTCATATCTGCCCCCTCCTCTTACCTGTCATATCTGCCCCCTACTCTCACCTGTCATATCTGCCCCCTCCTCTCACCTGTCATATCTGCCCCCTCCTCTCACCTGTCATATCTGCCCCCTACTCTCACCTGTCATATCTGCCCCCTCCTCTCACCTGTCATATCTGCCCCCTCCTCTCACCTGTCATATCTGCCCCCTACTCTTACCTGTCATATCTGCCCCCTCCTCTCACCTGTCATATCTGCCTCCTCCTCTCACCTGTCATATCTGCCCCCTCCTCTTACCTGTCATATCTGCCCCCTCCTCTTACCTGTCATATCTGCCCCCTCCTCTTACCTGTCATAGCAGCCCCCTTATCTTACCTGTCATATCTGCCCCCTACTCTTACCTGTCATATCTGCCCCCTCCTCTTACCTGTCATATCTGCCCCCTCCTCTCACCTGTCATATCTGCCCCCTCCTCTCACCTGTCATATCTGCCCCCTACTCTTACCTGTCATATCTGCCCCCTCCTCTTACCTGTCATAGCAGCCCCCTCCTCTCACCTGTCATATCTGCCCCCTCCTCTTACCTGTCATATCTGCCCCCTCCTCTTACCTGTCATATCTGCCCCCTCCTCTTACCTGTCATAGCAGCCCCCTTATCTTACCTGTCATATCTGCCCCCTCCTCTTACCTGTCAGCTTTTCTTACCTGTCATATCTGCCCCCTCCTCTTACCTGTCATATCTGCCCCCTCCTCTTACCTGTCATATCTGCCCCCTCCTATTACCTGTCATATCTGCCCCCTCCTCTTACCTGTCCTATCTGCCCCCTCCTCTTACCTGTCCTATCTGCCCCTTCCTCTTACCTGTCATATCTGCCCCCACCTCTTACCTGTCATAGCAGCCCCCTCTTCTTACCTGTCATATCTGCCCCCTCCTCTTACCTGTCATAGCAGCCCCCTCTTCTTACCTGTCATATCTGCCCCCTCCTCTTACCTGTCATATCTGCCCCCTCCTCTTACCTGTCATATCTGCCCCCTCCTCTTACCTGTCATATCTGCCCCCTCCTCTTACCTGTCCTATCTGCCCCCTCCTCTTACCTGTCCTATCTGCCCCCTCATCTTACCTGTCCTATCTGCCCCCTCCTCTTACCTGTCATATCTGCCCCCTCCTCTTACCTGTCATAGCAGCCCCCTCTTCTTACCTGTCCTATCTGCCCCCTCCTCTTACCTGTCATAGCAGCCCCCTCTTCTTACCTGTCCTATCTGCCCCCTCCTCTTACCTGTCATAGCAGCCCCCTCTTCTTACCTGTCATATCTGCCCCCTACTCTTACCTGTCATAGCAGCCCCCTCTTCTTACCTGTCCTATCTGCCCCCTCCTCTTACCTGTCATAGCAGCCCCCTCTTCTTACCTGTCCTATCTGCCCCCTCCTCTTACCTGTCATAGCAGCCCCCTCTTCTTACCTGTCATATCTGCCCCCTCCTCTTACCTGTCATATCTGCCCCCTACTCTTACCTGTCATATCTGCCCCCTCCTCTTACCTGTCCTATCTGCCCCCTCCTCTTACCTGTCATATCTGCCCCCTCCTCTTACCTGTCATAGCAGCCCCCTCTTCTTACCTGTCATATCTGCCCCCTACTCTTACCTGTCATATCTGCCCCCTCCTCTTACCTGTCCTATCTGCCCCCTCCTCTTACCTGTCATATCTGCCCCCTCCTCTTACCTGTCATAGCAGCCCCCTCTTCTTACCTGTCATATCTGCCCCCTACTCTTACCTGTCATAGCAGCCCCCTCTTCTTACCTGTCCTATCTGCCCCCTCCTCTTACCTGTCATAGCGGCCTACTCCTCTCACCTGTCATATCTGCCCCCTCCTCTTACCTGTCATATCTGCCCCCTCCTCTTACCTGTCATATCTGCCCCCTCCTCTTACCTGTCATATCTGCCCCCTCCTCTTACCTGTCATATCTGCCCCCTACTCTTACCTGTCATATCTGCCCCCTCCTCTTACCTGTCATATCTGCCCCCTACTCTCACCTGTCATATTTGCCCTCTACTCTTACCTGTCATATCTGCCCCCTCCTCTTACCTGTCATATCTGCCCCCTCCTCTTACCTGTCATATCTGCCCCCTCCTCTTACCTGTCATATCTGCCCCCTCCTCTTACCTGTCATATCTGCCCCCTACTCTCACCTGTCATAGCAGCCCCCTCCTCTTACCTGTCATATCTGCCCCCTACTCTTACCTGTCATATCAGCCCCCTACTCTTACCTGTCATATCTGCCCCCTCCTCTTACCTGTCATATCTGCCCCCTCCTCTTACCTGTCATATCTGCCCCCTCCTCTTACCTGTCATATCTGCCCCCTACTCTTACCTGTCATATCTGCCCCCTACTCTTACCTGTCATATCTGCCCCCTACTCTCACCTGTCATAGCAGCCCCCTCCTCTTACCTGTCATATCTGCCCCCTCCTCTTACCTGTCATATCTGCCCCCTACTCTTACCTGTCATATCTGCCCCCTACTCTTACATGCCATCTAGGATAAGGATCATTGCTTTGTAGTGATGACCTTATTAATCATGTGTTAATATAGATATGTGCAGCAACCTCGCCCTCCCCTCCCGGGCGAATAATGACATTAGATCTTGTGGATAATCCTGGACTGGAAAACAGATACTGCAAACCATATGACAACATATCGACCAGGCTAATATAACACCGGTCTACAGCAAACCGCATGACAGCATATCGACCAGGCTAATATAACACCGGTATACAGCAAACCGCATGACAACATATCGACTAGGCTAATATAACACCGGTCTACAGCAAACCACATGACAACATATCGACTAGGCTAATATAACACCAGTCTACAGCAAACCGTATGACAACATATCGACTAGGCTAATATAACACCAGTCTACAGCAAACCGCATGACAACATATCGACTAGGCTAATATAACACCAGTCTACAGCAAACCGCATGACAACATGTCGACTAGGGGGATATAACACCGGTCTACAGCAAACCACATGACAACATATCGACCAGGCTAATATAACACCAGTCTACAGCAAACCGCATGACAACATATCGACTAGGCTAATATAACACCAGTCTACAGCAAACCGCATGACAACATGTCGACTAGGGGGATATAACACCGGTCTACAGCAAACCACATGACAACATATCGACCAGGCTAATATAACACCAGTCTACAGCAAACCGCATGACAACATGTCGACTAGGGGGATATAACACCGGTCTACAGCAAACCGCATGACAACATATCGACCAGGCTAATATAACACCAGTCTACAGCAAACCATATGACAACATATCGACCAGGCTAATATAACACCGGTCTACAGCAAACCGCATGACAACATATCGACTAGGCTAATATAACACCGGTCTACAGCAAACCACATGACAACATGTCGACCAGGCTAATATAACACCGGTCTACAGCAAACTGCATGACAACATATCGACTAGGCAAATAAAACACCAGTCTACAGCAAACCATATGACAACATATCGACTAGGGGGATATAACACCAGTATACATCAAACCACATCACAGCATATCGACTGGGCTAATATAACATCAGTATACAGCAAACTGCATGACAACATGTCGACTAGGGTAATATAACACCGGTCTACAGCAAACCACATGACAACATATCGACCAGGCTAATATAACACCGGTCTACAGCAAACCGCATGACAACATATCGACTAGGCTAATATAACACCAGTCTACAGCAAACCATATGACAACATATCGACTAGGGGGATATAACACCAGTATACATCAAACCACATCACAGCATATCGACTGGGCTAATATAACATCAGTATACAGCAAACTGCATGACAACATGTCGACTAGGGTAATATAACACCAGTCTACAGCAAACCACATGACATATAGATATCTTGGACTGAAAAACAGATACTGCAAACCACATGACAACATATCGACCAGGGTAATATAACACCGGTCTACAGCAAACCACATGACAACATATCGACTAGGGGGATATAACACCAGTCTACATCAAACCACATCACAGCATATCGACTGGGCTAATATAACATCAGTATACAGCAAACCGCATGACAACATGTCGACTAGGGTAATATAACACCGGTCTACAGCAAACCACATGACAACATATCGACTAGGGTAATATAACACCAGTCTACAGCAAACCGCATGAAAACATGTCGACCAGGCTAATATAACACCGGTCTACAGCAAACCACATGACAACATGTCGACCAGGCTAATATAACACCGGTCTACAGCAAACCGCATGACAACATATCGACCAGGCTAATATAACACCGGTCTACATCAAACCACATGACAACATGTCGACCAGGCTAATATAACACCGGTCTACAGCAAACCGCATGACAACATATCGACCAGGCTAATATAACACAGGTCTACAGCAAACCACATGACAACATGTCGACCAGGCTAATATAACACCGGTCTACAGCAAACCGCATGACAACATATCGACTAGGCTAATATAACACCGGTCTACAGCAAACCGCATGACAACATATCGACCAGGCTAATATAACACCGGTCTACATCAAACCACATGACAACATGTCGACTAGGGTAATATAACACCAGTCTACAGCAAACCACATGACATATAGATATCTTGGACTGAAAAACAGATACTGCAAACCATATGACAACATATCGACCAGGCTAATATAACACAGGTCTACTGCAAACCACATGACAACATGTCGACCAGGCTAATATAACACCGGTCTACAGCAAACCGCATGACAACATATCGACTAGGGTAATATAACACCGGTCTACAGCAAACCACATGACAACATATCGACTGGGCTAATATAACATCAGTATACAGCAAACTGCATGACAACATGTCGACTAGGGTAATATAACACCGGTCTACAGCAAACCACATGACAACATATCGACTAGGGTAATATAACACCAGTCTACAGCAAACCACATGACAACATATCGACCAGGGTAATATAACACCGGTCTACAGCAAACCACATGACAACATATCGACCAGGGTAATATAACACCAGTCTACAGCAAACCACATGACAACATATCGACTAGGCTAATATAACACCGGTCTACAGCAAACCGCATGACAACATATCGACTAGGGGGATATAACACCAGTATACAGCAAACCACATCACAGCATATCGACTGGGCTAATATAACATCAGTATACAGCAAACTGCATGACAACATGTCGACTAGGGTAATATAACACCGGTCTACAGCAAACCACATGACAACATATCGACTAGGGTAATATAACACCAGTCTACAGCAAACTGCATGAAACTATGTCGACCAGGCTAATATAACACCAGTCTACAGCAAACCACATGACAACATATCGACCAGGGTAATATAACACCAATCTACATCAAACCACATGACAACATATCGAACAGGGTAATATAACACCAGTCTACAGCAAACCACATGACAACATATCGACCAGGGTAATATAACACCAGTCTACAGCAAACCACATGACAACATATCGACTAGGCTAATATAACACCAGTCTACAGCAAACCACATGACAACATATCGACTAGGCTAATATAACACCAGTCCACAGCAAACCACATGACAACATATCGACTAGGGTAATATAACACCAGTCTACAGCAAACCACATGACAACATATCGACCAGGGTAATATAACACCAGTCTTCAGCAAACCACATGACAACATATCGACCAGGGTAATATAACACCAGTCTTCAGCAAACCACATGACAACATATCGACCAGGGTAATATAACACCAATCTACATCAAACCACATGACAACATATTGACTAGGGTAATATAACACCAGTCTACAGCAAACCACATGACAACATGGCGACCAGGCTAATATAACACCAATCTACATCAAACCACATGACAACATATCGACCAGGGTAATATAACACCAGTCTTCAGCAAACCACATGACAACATATCGACTAGGCTAATATAACACCAGTCTACAGCAAACCACATGACAACATATCGACCAGGGTAATATAACACCAGTCTACAGCGAACCACACATAAAATAACACCATAGTGTAAAACCACCTGATACTCTCAGTTCAGTTGTAATACAATATAAGATATTTAACAATCTTTAACACCAAGCCTACGTGTAGAGAGTTTATTATAATGATTAATATAAAATCACGGAATGATAGTTATAATTAGGACTACATATGTATATATTAGTTTGATTTTGTAGCACTTGTAGTACTTTTGAAAATACACTTACTTGACATTGAATAATGTTGATATTTAATCTATATCTAGAGTTTTATGAAATATCGATTGCTATGACTTATATTGTAGTTGCTGTAAAGATACAAATAGATGTAATATATATCAGAGGAGAAATGACATTGAGCGTACTTTATTCCCCTTCTGTATACAGTCTTTAAGATCGTGGTTTTCTGCCACTAAGTTCATAATTCTTGTCTCTTTAAGCTGAAGTTCTTTCCGTGTCTCCTTAAGGTTCTGTAACAGTATCAATTGATTGTACAGTATACACGGTATACATATATATAGCCCTAAATAATATGATATATCAATAGCAAAATACACATTTTGCTTCAATAGTTTTAATAACAATGTATTTAGGGATTTTAAAGAAGTAGTTAGGATCATTGTACTCTTCGTCATATAGAGGAATAACTACATTATGAAAAGAGACACATTTATGTGCACCCAACGATCACAATTCTATCCACTAAGCACTAAATAACTACATCATTAGTAGCACGTTGCTATCAACCACCATGTGGCATGAAAAGGCAGTAATAGCATATCAACACAGAATATCACAGAATAACCATAGACACACATTGGTGACGTTTGCATATACACTATGTATTACTATATGCTTTATTATTATATCGTGGCCCTGTATGGTTATTTATGGTTTTTATGACAGTGAACTATTATCAAGTGTCTAATAATAACAAAAAACAACAACAGTGCACTAGAATTCAATTGCTATAACTACATCATATCATTAAACAATGTTTTATGCCATAAGTATCTTTTAATTGCAGCTGTTTTTTATTGCTAATTTGCAATCAAGTAATATAACGTTGAGACTGATTGTTTTACCATTCATGATGCTGGGCCAGCGTTGCAGTTGGTGGTCCAGAATAAAAGCTAGTGTATATGTGAACGTGATAACAATGCTCTTTGATTATGACAGACAAACCGGAGTATAAGTTGTGATGCATTGGTATGAAGTGACATTGCTGGTGGAGTGACTTGATATGTATTAGCTGTACGAGCTGATATGGGTACGAGTTGACATGGGTACGAGCTGACATGGGTGGGAGTTGACCGAATTCTTACAGACACACAGGGAATATAAGTTGTGATGCAGTGTGGTGTGGAGGGGGGTGAGCATATTTCAAGTAAGCAGTGTATAGGTAGGACTACGCACTTTAAAGTGTATATAATACCATAGACTGATGTGTCACGTGAGCAGTGTATAGGTAGGACTATGCACTGTGAAGTGTATATAATACCATAGACTGATGTGTCAAGTGAGCAGTGTATAGGTAGGACTATGCACTTTATAGTGTATATAATACCATAGACTGATGTGTCAAGTGAGCAGTGTATAGGTAGGACTATGCACTTTAAAGTGTATATAATACCCTAGACTGATGTGTCAAGTGAGCAGTGTATAGGTAGGACTATGCACTGTGAAGTGTATATAGTACCATAGACTGATGTGTCAAGTGAGCAGTGTATAGATAGGACTATGCACTGTGAAGTGTATATAATACCATAGACTGATGTGTCAAGTGAGCAGTGTATAGGTAGGACTATGCACTGTGAAGTGTATATAATACCATAGACTGATGTGTCAAGTGAGCAGTGTTTAGGTAGGACTATGCACTGTGAAGTGTATATAATACCATAGACTGATGTGTCAAGTGAGCAGTGTATAGGTAGGACTATGCACTGTGAAGTGTATATAATACCATAGACTGATGTGTCAAGTGAGCAGTGTATAGGTAGGACTATGCACTGTGAAGTGTATATAATACCATCGACTGATGTGTCACGTGAGCAGTGTTTAGGTAGGACTATGCACTGTGAAGTGTATATAATACCATAGACTGATGTGTCAAATAAGCAGTGTATAGGTAGGACTATGCACTGTGAAGTGTATATAATACCATAGACTGATGTGTCAAGTGAGCAGTGTATAGGTAGGACTATGCACTGTGAAGTGTATATAATACCCTAGGCTGATGTGTCAAGTAAACAGTGAATAGGTAGGACTATGCACTGTGAAGTGTATATAGTACCATAGACTGATGTGTCAAGTAAACAGTGTTTAGGTAGGACTATGCACTGTGAAGTGTATATAGTACCATAGACTGATGTGTCAAGTGAGCAGTGTATAGGTAGGACTATGCACTGTGAAGTGTATATAATACCATAGACTGATGTGTTAAGTGAGCAGTGTATAGGTAGGACTATGCACTGTGAAGTGTATATAGTACCCTAGACTGATGTGTCAAGTGAGCAGTGTATAGGTAGGACTATGCACTGTGAAGTGTATATAGTACCATAGACTGATGTGTCAAGTGAGCAGTGTATAGGTAGGACTATGCACTGTGGAGTGTATATAATACCATAGACTGATGTGTTAAGTGAGCAGTGTATAGGTAGGACTATGCACTGTGAAGTGTATATAATACCATAGACTGATGTGTCAAGTGAGCAGTGTATAGGTAGGACTATGCACTGTGAAGTGTATATAATACTATAGACTGATGTGTCACGTGAGCAGTGTATAGGTAGGACTATGCACTGTGAAGTGTATATAGTACCCTAGACTGATGTGTCAAGTGAGCAGTGTATAGGTAGGACTATGCACTGTGAAGTGTATATAATACTCTAGACTGATGTGTTAAGTAAACAGTGTATAGGTAGGACTATGCACTGTGAAGTGTATATAGTACCATAGACTGATGTGTCAAGTGAGCAGTGTATAGGTAGGACTATGCACTGTGAAGTGTATATAATACCATAGACTGATGTGTTAGGTGAGCAGTGTATAGGTAGGACTATGCACTGTGAAGTGTATATAGTACCCTAGACTGATGTGTCAAGTGAGCAGTGTATAGGTAGGACTATGCACTGTGAAGTGTATATAATACCATAGACTGATGTGTCAAGTGAGCAGTGTATAGGAAGGACTACGCACTGTGAAGTGTATATAATACCATAGACTGATGTGTTAAGTGAGCAGTGTATAGGAAGGACTATGCACTGTGAAGTGTATATAATACCATAGACTGATGTGTCAAGGTGAGCAGTGTATAGGTAGGAATATGCACTGTGAAGTGTATATAATACCATAGACTGATGTGTCACGTGAGCAGTGTATAGGAAGGACTATGCACTGTGAAGTGTATATAATACCATAGACTGATGTGTCACGTGAGCAGTGTATAGGAAGGACTATGCACTGTGAAGTGTATATAATACCATAGACTGATGTGTCATGTGAGCAGTGTATAGGTAGGACTATGCACTGTGAAGTGTATATAATACCATAGACTGATGTGTCAAGTAAACAGTGTATAGGTAGGACTATGCACTGTGAAGTGTATATAATACCATAGACTGATGTGTCATGTGAGCAGTGTATAGGTAGGACTATGCACTGTGAAGTGTATATAATACCATAGGCTGATGTGTCAAGTAAGCAGTGTATAGGTAGGACTATGCACTGTGGAGTGTATATAGTACCAGAGACTGATGTGTCAAGTAAGCAGTGTATAGGTAGGACTATGCACTGTGGAGTGTATATAGCACCCTAGACTGATGTGTCAAGTAAACAGTGTATAGGTAGGACTATGCACTGTGAAGTGTATATAGTACCATAGACTGATGTGTCAAGTGAGCAGTGTATAGGTAGGACTATGCACTGTGAAGTGTATATAATACCATAGACTGATGTGTTAAGTGAGCAGTGTATAGGTAGGACTATGCACTGTGAAGTGTATATAGTACCCTAGACTGATGTGTCAAGTGAGCAGTGTATAGGTAGGACCTATGCACTGTGAAGTGTATATAATACCATAGACTGATGTGTCAAGTGAGCAGTGTATAGGTAGGACTATGCACTGTGAAGTGTATATAATACTATAGACTGATGTGTCACGTGAGCAGTGTATAGGTAGGACTATGCACTGTGAAGTGTATATAGTACCCTAGACTGATGTGTCAAGTGAGCAGTGTATAGGTAGGACTATGCACTGTGAAGTGTATATAATACCATAGACTGATGTGTTAGGTGAGCAGTGTATAGGTAGGACTATGCACTGTGAAGTGTATATAGTACCCTAGACTGATGTGTCAAGTGAGCAGTGTATAGGTAGGACTATGCACTGTGAAGTGTATATAATACCATAGACTGATGTGTCAAGTGAGCAGTGTATAGGAAGGACTACGCACTGTGAAGTGTATATAATACCATAGACTGATGTGTTAAGTGAGCAGTGTATAGGAAGGGACTATGCACTGTGAAGTGTATATAATACCATAGACTGATGTGTCAAGTGAGCAGTGTATAGGTAGGAATATGCACTGTGAAGTGTATATAATACCATAGACTGATGTGTCACGTGAGCAGTGTATAGGAAGGACTATGCACTGTGAAGTGTATATAATACCATAGACTGATGTGTCACGTGAGCAGTGTATAGGAAGGACTATGCACTGTGAAGTGTATATAATACCATAGACTGATGTGTCATGTGAGCAGTGTATAGGAAGGACTATGCACTGTGAAGTGTATATAATACCATAGACTGATGTGTCAAGTGAGCAGTGCATAGGTAGGACTATGCACTGTGAAGTGTATATAATACCATAGACTGATGTGTCAAGTGAGCAGTGTATAGGTAGGACTATGCACTGTGAAATGTATATAATACCATAGACTGATGTGTCAAGTGAGCAGTGTTTAGGTAGGACTATGCACTGTGAAGTGTATATAATACCATAGACTGATGTGTCAAGTGAGCAGTGTATAGGTAGGACTATGCACTGTGAAGTGTATATAATAGCATAGACTGATGTGTCAAGTGAGCAGTGTATAGGTAGGACTATGCACTGTGAAGTGTATATAATACCATAGACTGATGTGTCACGTGAGCAGTGTTTAGGTAGGACTATGCACTGTGAAGTGTATATAATACCATAGACTGGTGTGTCAAATAAGCAGTGTATAGGTAGGACTATGCACTGTGAAGTGTATATAATACCATAGACTGATGTGTCAAGTGAGCAGTGTATAGGTAGGACTATGCACTGTCAAGTGTATATAATACCCTAGGCTGATGTGTCAAGTAAACAGTGTATAGGTAGGACTATGCACTGTGAAGTGTATATAGTACCCTAGACTGATGTGTCAAGTGAGCAGTGTATAGGTAGGACTATGCACTGTGAAGTGTATATAATACCATAGACTGATGTGTCAAGTGAGCAGTGTATAGGTAGGACTATGCACTGTGAAGTGTATATAATACTATAGACTGATGTGTCACGTGAGCAGTGTATAGGTAGGACTATGCACTGTGAAGTGTATATAGTACCCTAGACTGATGTGTTAAGTGAGCAGTGTATAGGTGGGACTATGCACTGTGAAGTGTATATAATACCATAGACTGATGTGTTAGGTGAGCAGTGTATAGGTAGGACTATGCACTGTGAAGTGTATATAGTACCCTAGACTGATGTGTCAAGTGAGCAGTGTATAGGTAGGACTATGCACTGTGAAGTGTATATAATACCATAGACTGATGTGTCAAGTGAGCAGTGTATAGGAAGGACTACGCACTGTGAAGTGTATATAATACCATAGACTGATGTGTTAAGTGAGCAGTGTATAGGAAGGACTATGCACTGTGAAGTGTATATAATACCATAGACTGATGTGTCAAGTGAGCAGTGTATAGGTAGGAATATGCACTGTGAAGTGTATATAATACCATAGACTGATGTGTCACGTGAGCAGTGTATAGGAAGGACTATGCACTGTGAAGTGTATATAATACCATAGACTGATGTGTCACGTGAGCAGTGTATAGGAAGGACTATGCACTGTGAAGTGTATATAATACCATAGACTGATGTGTCATGTGAGCAGTGTATAGGAAGGACTATGCACTGTGAAGTGTATATAATACCATAGACTGATGTGTCAAGTGAGCAGTGTATAGGTAGGACTATGCACTGTGAAGTGTATATAATACCATAGACTGATGTGTCAAGTGAGCAGTGTATAGGTAGGACTATGCACTGTGAAATGTATATAATACCATAGACTGATGTGTCAAGTGAGCAGTGTTTAGGTAGGACTATGCACTGTGAAGTGTATATAATACCATAGACTGATGTGTCAAGTGAGCAGTGTATAGGTAGGACTATGCACTGTGAAGTGTATATAATACCATAGACTGATGTGTCAAGTGAGCAGTGTATAGGTAGGACTATGCACTGTGAAGTGTATATAATACCATAGACTGATGTGTCACGTGAGCAGTGTTTAGGTAGGACTATGCACTGTGAAGTGTATATAATACCATAGACTGGTGTGTCAAATAAGCAGTGTATAGGTAGGACTATGCACTGTGAAGTGTATATAATACCATAGACTGATGTGTCAAGTGAGCAGTGTATAGGTAGGACTATGCACTGTGAAGTGTATATAATACCCTAGGCTGATGTGTCAAGTAAACAGTGTATAGGTAGGACTATGCACTGTGAAGTGTATATAGTACCATAGACTGATGTGTCAAGTAAACAGTGTTTAGGTAGGACTATGCACTGTGAAGTGTATATAGTACCATAGATTGATGTGTCAAGTGAGCAGTGTATAGGTAGGACTATGCACTGTGAAGTGTATATAATACCATAGACTGATGTGTTAAGTGAGCAGTGTATAGGTAGGACTATGCACTGTGAAGTGTATATAGTACCCTAGACTGATGTGTCAAGTGAGCAGTGTATAGGTAGGACTATGCACTGTGAAGTGTATATAGTACCATAGACTGATGTGTCAAGTGAGCAGTGTATAGGTAGGACTATGCACTGTGAAGTGTATATAATACCATAGACTGATGTGTTAAGTGAGCAGTGTATAGGTAGGACTATGCACTGTGAAGTGTATATAATACCATAGACTGATGTGTTAGGTGAGCAGTGTATAGGTAGGACTATGCACTGTGAAGTGTATATAATACCATAGACTGATGTGTTAAGTGAGCAGTGTATAGGAAGGACTATGCACTGTGAAGTGTATATAATACCATAGACTGATGTGTCAAGTGAGCAGTGTATAGGTAGGAATATGCACTGTGAAGTGTATATAATACCATAGACTGATGTGTCACGTGAGCAGTGTATAGGAAGGACTATGCACTGTGAAGTGTATATAATACCATAGACTGATGTGTCACGTGAGCAGTGTATAGGAAGGACTATGCACTGTGAAGTGTATATAATACCATAGACTGATGTGTCATGTGAGCAGTGTATAGGTAGGACTATGCACTGTGAAGTGTATATAATACCATAGACTGATGTGTCAAGTAAACAGTGTATAGGTAGGACTATGCACTGTGAAGTGTATATAATACCATAGACTGATGTGTCATGTGAGCAGTGTATAGGTAGGACTATGCACTGTGAAGTGTATATAATACCATAGGCTGATGTGTCAAGTAAGCAGTGTATAGGTAGGACTATGCACTGTGGAGTGTATATATTACTCTAGACTGATGTGTTAAGTGAGCAGTGTATAGGTAGGACTATGCACTGTGAAGTGTATATAATACCATAGACTGATGTGTCACGTGAGCAGTGTATAGGAAGGACTATGCACTGTGAAGTGTATATAATACCATAGACTGATGTGTCACGTGAGCAGTGTATAGGAAGGACTATGCACTGTGAAGTGTATATAATACCATAGACTGATGTGTCACGTGAGCAGTGTATAGGAAGGACTATGCACTGTGAAGTGTATATAATACCATAGACTGATGTGTCACGTGAGCAGTGTATAGGAAGGACTATGCACTGTGAAGTGTATATAATACCATAGACTGATGTGTCAAGTAAGCAGTGTATAGGTAGGACTATGCACTGTGGAGTGTATATAGCACCCTAGACTGATGTGTCAAGTAAACAGTGTATAGGTAGGACTATGCACTGTGAAGTGTATATAGTACCATAGACTGGTGTGTCAAGTGAGCAGTGTATAGGTAGGACTATGCACTGTGAAGTGTATATAATACCATAGACTGATGTGTTAAGTGAGCAGTGTATAGGTAGGACTATGCACTGTGAAGTGTATATAGTACCATAGACTGATGTGTCAAGTGAGCAGTGTATAGGTAGGACTATGCACTGTGAAGTGTATATAATACCATAGACTGATGTGTTAAGTGAGCAGTGTATAGGTAGGACTATGCACTGTGAAGTGTATATAATACCATAGACTGATGTGTCAAGTGAGCAGTGTATAGGTAGGACTATGCACTGTGAAGTGTATATAATACTATAGACTGATGTGTCACGTGAGCAGTGTATAGGTAGGACTATGCACTGTGAAGTGTATATAGTACCCTAGACTGATGTGTCAAGTGAGCAGTGTATAGGTAGGACTATGCACTGTGAAGTGTATATAATACCATAGACTGATGTGTCAAGTGAGCAGTGTATAGGAAGGACTACGCACTGTGAAGTGTATATAATACCATAGACTGATGTGTTAAGTGAGCAGTGTATAGGAAGGACTATGCACTGTGAAGTGTATATAATACCATAGACTGATGTGTCAAGTGAGCAGTGTATAGGTAGGAATATGCACTGTGAAGTGTATATAATACCATAGACTGATGTGTCACGTGAGCAGTGTATAGGAAGGACTATGCACTGTGAAGTGTATATAATACCATAGACTGATGTGTCACGTGAGCAGTGTATAGGAAGGACTATGCACTGTGAAGTGTATATAATACCATAGACTGATGTGTCATGTGAGCAGTGTATAGGTAGGACTATGCACTGTGAAGTGTATATAATACCATAGACTGATGTGTCAAGTAAACAGTGCATAGGTAGGACTATGCACTGTGAAGTGTATATAATACCATAGACTGATGTGTCATGTGAGCAGTGTATAGGTAGGACTATGCACTGTGAAGTGTATATAATACCATAGACTGATGTGTCAAGTAAGCAGTGTATAGGTAGGACTATGCACTGTGGAGTGTATATAGCACCCTAGACTGATGTGTCAAGTGAGCAGTGTATAGGTAGGACTATGCACTGTGAAGTGTATATAATACCATAGACTGATGTGTCACGTGAGCAGTGTATAGGAAGGACTATGCACTGTGAAGTGTATATAATACCATAGACTGATGTGTCAAGTGAGCAGTGTATAGGAAGGACTATGCACTGTGAAGTGCATATAATACCATAGGCTGATGTGTCAAGTGAGCAGTGTATAGGTAGGACTATGCACTGTGAAGTGTATATAATACTCTAGACTGATGTGTCAAGTAAACAGTGTTTAGGTAAGACTATGCACTGTGAAGTGTATATAATACCATAGACTGATGTGTCAAGTGAGCAGTGTTTAGGTAGGACTATGCACTGTGAAGTGTATATATTACCATAGTATATATTACCATAGACTGATGTGTCAAGTAAGCAGTGTATAGGTAGGACTATGCACTGTGAAGTGTATATAGTACCCTAGACTGATGTGTCAAGTGAGCAGTGTATAGGTAGGACTATGCACTGTGAAGTGTATATTGTACCATAGACTGATGTGTCAAGTAAACAGTGTTCAGGTAGGACTATGCACTGTGAAGTGTATATAATACCATAGACTGATGTGTCAAGTGAGCAGTGTATAGGTAGGACTATGCACTGTGAAGTGTATATAGTACCCTAGACTGATGTGTCAAGTGAGCAGTGTATAGGTAGGACTATGCACTGGGAAGTGTATATAATACCATAGACTGATGTGTCACGTGAGCAGTGTATAGGTAGGACTATGCACTGTGAAGTGTATATTGTACCATAGACTGATGTGTCAAGTAAGCAGTGTTTAGGTAGGACTATGCACTGTGAAGTGTATATAGTACCATAGACTGATGTGTCAAGTAAGCAGTGTATAGATAGGACTATGCACTGTGAAGTGTATATTGTACCATAGACTGATGTGTCAAGTGGGCAGTGTTTAGGTGGGACTATGCACTGTGAAGTGTATATAGTACCATAGACTGATGTGTCAAGTGAGCAGTGTATAGGTAGGACTATGCACTGTGAAGTGTATATAGTACCCTAGACTGATGTGTCAAGTGAGCAGTGTATAGGTAGGACTATGCACTGTGAAGTGTATATAGTACCATAGACTGATGTGTCAAGTAAACAGTGTTTAGGTAGGACTATGCACTGTGAAGTGTATATAGTACCATAGACTGATGTGTCAAGTGAGCAGTGTATAGGTAGGACTATGCACTGTGAAGTGTATATAGTACCATAGACTGATGTGTCAAGTAAACAGTGTTTAGGTAGGACTATGCACTGTGAAGTGTATATAGTACCATAGACTGATGTGTCAAGTAAGCAGTGTTTAGGTAGGACTATGCACTGTGAAGTGTATATAGTATCATAGACTGATGTGTCAAGTAAACAGTGTTTAGGTAGGACTATGCACTGTGAAGTGTATATAGTACCATAGACTGATGTGTCAAGTAAACAGTGTTTAGGTAGGACTATGCACTGTGAAGTGTATATAGTACCATAGACTGATGTGTCAAGTGAGCAGTGCATAGGTAGGAATATGCACTGTGAAGTGTATATAGTACCATAGACTGATGTGTCAAGTAAACAGTGTTTAGGTAGGACTATGCACTGTGAAGTGTATATAATACCATAGACTGATGTGTCAAGTAAACAGTGTTTAGGTAGGACTATGCACTGTGAAGTGTATATAGTACCATAGACTGATGTGTCAAGTAAGCAGTGTTTAGGTAGGACTATGCACTGTGAAGTGTATATAGTACCATAGACTGATGTGTCAAGAGAGCAGTGTATAGGTAGGACTATGCACTGTGAAGTGTATATAGTACCATAGACTGATGTGTCAAGTAAACAGTGTTTAGGTAGGACTATGCACTGTGAAGTGTATATAGTACCCTAGACTGATGTGTCAAGTAAGCACTGTATAGGTAGGACTATGTACCGTGAAGTGTATATAGTACCCTAGACTGATGTGTTAAGTGAGCAGTGTATAGGTAGGACTATGCACTGTGAAGTGTATATAGTACCATAGACTGATGTGTCAAGTGAGCAGTGTATAGGTAGGACTATGCACTGTGAAGTGTATATATTACCATAGACTGATGTGTTAAGTAAACAGTGTTTAGGTAGGACTATGCACTGTGAAGTGTATATATTACCATAGACTGATGTGTCAAGTGAGCAGTGTATAGGTAGGACTATGTACCGTGAAGTGTATATAGTACCATAGACTGATGTGTCAAGTAAACAGTGTTTAGGTAGGACTATGCACTGTGAAGTGTATATAGTACCATAGACTGATGTGTCAAGTGGGCAGTGTTTAGGTAGGACTATGCACTGTGAAGTGTATATACTACCCTAGACTGATGTGTCAAGTAAGCAGTGTTTAGGTAGGACTATGCACTGTGAAGTGTATATAGTACCATAGACTGATGTGTTAAGTGAGCAGTGTATAGGTAGGACTATGCACTGTGAAGTGTATATAGTACCATAGACTGATGTGTCAAGTAAGCAGTGTATAGGTAGGACTATGCACTGTGAAGTGTATATATTACCATAGACTGATGTGTCAAGTAAGCAGTGTTTAGGTAGGACTATGCACTGTGAAGTGTATATATTACCATAGTATATATTACCATAGACTGATGTGTCAAGTAAGCAGTGTATAGGTAGGACTATGCACTGTGAAGTGTATATAGTACCCTAGACTGATGTGTCAAGTGAGCAGTGTATAGGTAGGACTATGCACTGTGAAGTGTATATTGTACCATAGACTGATGTGTCAAGTAAGCAGTGTTTAGGTAGGACTATGCACTGTGAAGTGTATATAGTACCATAGACTGATGTGTCAAGTAAGCAGTGTATAGATAGGACTATGCACTGTGAAGTGTATATTGTACCATAGACTGATGTGTCAAGTAAGCAGTGTTTAGGTAGGACTATGCACTGTGAAGTGTATATAGTACCATAGACTGATGTGTCAAGTGAGCAGTGTATAGGTAGGACTATGCACTGTGAAGTGTATATAGTACCCTAGACTGATGTGTCAAGTGAGCAGTGTATAGGTAGGACTATGCACTGTGAAGTGTATATAGTACCATAGACTGATGTGTCAAGTGAGCAGTGTATAGGTAGGACTATGCACTGTGAAGTGTATATAGTACCCTAGACTGATGTGTCAAGTGAGCAGTGTATAGGTAGGACTATGCACTGTGAAGTGTATATAGTACCATAGACTGATGTGTCAAGTAAACAGTGTTCAGGTAGGACTATGCACTGTGAAGTGTATATAGTACCATAGACTGATGTGTCAAGTGAGCAGTGTATAGGTAGGACTATGCAATGTGAAGTGTATATAGTACCATAGACTGATGTGTCAAGTAAACAGTGTTTAGGTAGGACTATGCACTGTGAAGTGTATATAGTACCATAGACTGATGTGTCAAGTGGGCAGTGTTTAGGTAGGACTATGCACTGTGAAGTGTATATAGTACCATAGACTGATGTGTCAAG